>BHFT01000263.1:0-15589 GCA_004320025.1 Laticauda laticaudata
GTTGTGGGAGCGCCATCACTTGAGACTTTCAAGAAGAGATTGGACTGCCATCTGTCAGAAATGGTGTTGGGTCTCCCACTTGGGTGGGGGGTTGGACTAGATGACCTAAATGGTCCCTTCTAACTCTGATGAGCTGTTATCTGTTATCTATGAAGTTTATACATTTCAAAGGAAATCAGGGGAAAAATATAAAAAGGTATATGAAGAAACTTTTGATACAAAGCTTAAGTATATTCATCTATGAATTCTATCTGTATATTTTGATTGATATGCTAAATGCACAGAGTGGGGTTAAATATGCAGGCCGCCTTGGGAGAAACAGCTCTTTTGAACATTTCCCTTTGCATAAACTATTGCTGCTATTTCCTTATTTATTGCATTTATATTCTTTTACATTCCTCAAGAACTCTAAGTGCTTCACTTAGAACTCTAGAACTCTAAGTGGTATACAACAATTAAACTATTAATGGCTGAGTTAAGAACATATCCCATATAGAACAATCAACTCAAGCTCCTGGCAAATTGTGAAATGCTATATGCAAATAATAGGCTTCTCCCATTGATACCTAATTTCAAGGAAGTATGAGTGCAATGAATTTTAGGCTAAGATATTTGTTGTTATTTCATGAACTTGAAAACCTTCCTATCAAATTTAGCACATCTCAAGGGTACAAAATTGGAATTACTTTGCAATTAACCTAGCTGGCACTGAAATCTAGCTATAAAAAAGTAATCATTTTAAATTCACCTTTCGATTGCTGTTTTAATTCTCACAGTTAATCACAAACAGCACAGTACACTGACTACCTCAATTATTTTTATCAATAACAGACCCAGAATTATATAATAATGGTCAGCAAAAAACTATTAGAAAATATTGTGCAATTTTGCAAAGAATACTTTTAATACAAAGAGGGGGGTGGAAAGGAAGTTAGACTTTGAAAGCTGAAAAAATAAATGCCTCCAAAGAACAAGTGAAATTTGTCAATAAAATTATTTTACAGGATATAAATTATAAAAACAGATTACTTCAGCATACCATTATCAAATATGGGCTAGTGTATTAAATCTACTGTATCCATGCAGAAGTTTGAATTGACAATGAATTCTGAGTATAATTTTTAATGTGCCCTTGAAAATAATCAATTAATGCTGTTTTATACTCTAAAAGGTAGACCTGTCTGTCTTTCTGTATGTCTCTCAAAATGTTTTTTTGGAGAGACAGATTTCCCAAGTGTCAGAATTGCAACATAAATAAACGGTGTAAATTAAATAGAGGGGCTGATAAAATTGCAACATGCTTAACAAATAAGGATATGTATTGAAAAGAAAACAGAAGTTCAGATTTTGGCAAAGATTTAGTAGGGGAACAGGATAGCATTTAATGAGGCAAAGGCAAAGGGATGTTGGGGAAATCAATATGGCAGTCATAATCAAAAATATTCAAACTCACCTAGATCTTTGAATAATAAAGCATGCAAAATGGATTGGAATTCCAGTCTTGCAATCGCAACCACTATTGTGAGTTTTGTGATGCCATCATAGAAAGCTCAGTGCTGAGGTTTTTCAAGTTTCTCCCAACAACATTTCCAGACATGAAAGATGGGGAAATGCTTACTTTTTCTTAAAATGAGAGGGGTGAGATCAGGAGTCCCCAAGCCTAAGGCTGCAGTCCACTACTATGCCTTAAGCCCTTTGGAATCAGGCCGCAGAAGTGGCAGGGAAGTGAAGTTATGCATCCCACTTGCACAAGCAGCAGCAAGCTCAGGTGCGCACATTCTGCCACTCGTGCAAATGGAGCTGTGCGTGCATATTTGACTGTTGTTCATGTGAAATCATCCCCTTTTCCCTCCCCAACTGATCTGCAAAGGCAAAAAAAGTTAGGAAACTATGTGTTATAATATGTTTTACAAAGTCGAGTATCTCTTCCAGGCTTACAACATAGGCCTAAATTCACACCAGAGACCTGAACTGCAAATGAATTTTTATAGGAAATATACTTACAGGCTCTGTTGATTAAGAATCAGGCATGGACAACTTCTTTCAGATCAAAGATAAATCTTGGCCTGAGTGGCATTTTAGGGCCACATTACTTAAAATAGATAGCTCAGTGTCAATAATGAATAAAACCAAATTTATATTAAGTACAGTTAATCTGATTCCTTCACCTCTGCTTAATATATACCTTCTTTAAACTAAAATCAAAGTCTGGATATAGTTTTCAAAGAGTAGGGCTGTTAGGTTTTCCTGGTTGGCTTGAAATAGATTGAGCACTTCAGAAATGATGTTCTTTCAATTCTTAATATTCATATTGAATGAACAGTAAATGCTCAAGCATCCAACACCTCATTTTTATGTCATATTCTCTGTGTGTCCTAACAATGTGCCATTATAGTGGTATGACTTTTAATTATCTCTCAGCCTTCAAGCCAATTTCCCAAATTAAGATTCTCTATGTGTATGAGAAAGCAAACATCTTCTGTACCAGTCTATTTTTAAAAGCATGTCTTTCTCCTCAAATAATTGAACCAAGTAGGATCCTTGTTTTGAAAACTGCTTTTGATTGAGAGATTTCTAGAACAGAAGCTCTTCAAATCCTTTCAAAGAAGCCTCAAGGTAAAAGATGATCTCAAAAAGGACTGCCAACAATATTATTTCACTACTACGGTCTTTAGTTTTTCTTCCAGGGTCCAAAAACTAAAATACTCCCAGCTTTGACATTTTATGGTCAAATTCCATAAATTAGTAACAATTCAGTTGTGTTTATAAATGTGCAATGCTTTTAAAAGCTGTAACTCTTATTAAAATCTTACATGAAGATTGGCTAAAATATACTTTTATTTTATTTAGAACATGTACAGTGCAGCCAAGTTGCTCAGATAAAACTATGTGGGCTAGAAAAACACAAAGGGACACTTAACTTGTAAAGATAAATATTCTCTTTTCTCCCAAACGATTTAATAGACTCACTTAGGCTATTAACTATGAAGCTATACTTTTATTTGTTCCTTAGAGTTGTGCAGTTTATTTCAGGTAGTATCTGAGTTCAGTTCAGGAGGAGGTTTCCAAATCCTTCCTATGGTATTTTATTTTTATTATTTTAGCTATTACAAAGAATATATTGTGTTAAAACACATTGTAACAACTTCTGTGACTTTGCTGACTATCATGAAACTCTAATTCTTTAAAGTAAAAAAAGGCTTGCATAAAAAAACCATTCTATACACAGTGTACCACAGAAGTGAGTACACCCCTTTACATTTTGTAAATATTTAAGTATCTTTTCATGTGACAACACTTAAAAAGTGATACTTGGCTT
Organism: Laticauda laticaudata; assembly: GCA_004320025.1. Classification (NCBI taxonomy): domain Eukaryota; kingdom Metazoa; phylum Chordata; class Lepidosauria; order Squamata; family Elapidae; genus Laticauda; species Laticauda laticaudata. Next base: position 3,320 of record BHFT01000263.1, read on the forward strand.
CAATGTAAAGTAGTGGGTATACAGCTTGAATAAGTGTAAATGTGCTGTCCCCTCAAAATAATGCAACACACAGCCATTAATCTCTAAACTGCTGGCAACAAAAGTGAGTACACCCCTAAGTGATAATGTTCAAACTGGGCCAAAAGTGTCAATATTTTGTGTGGCCACCATTATTTCCCAGCACTACCTTAACCCTCTTGGACATAGAATTCATCAGAACTTCACAGGTTACCACTGGAGTCCTCTTCCACTCCTCCATTATGACGTTATGGAGCTGGTGGATGTTAAGAGACTTTGAGCACAGGATGCCCCACAGATGCTCAATAGGGTTTAAGTGTGGAGACATGCTTGTCTAGTCCATCACCTTTACCCTCAGCTTCTTTAGCAAGGCAGGGGTCATTTGGGGAGGGGTGTTTGGGATTGTTAGCGTGTTGGAATATGGCCCAGTCTCTGAAGAAAGCTCAGCTCCAGTATGTCACAGTACATGTTAGCATTCATGGTTCCCTCAATGAACTGTAGATCTCCAGTGCTGGCAGTACTCACGCAGCCCCAGACCATGACATTCCCACCACCATGCTTAACTATAGGCAAGACACACTTGTCTTTTTTACTCCTTACCCAGTTGCCATCACACACACTTGACACCATCTGAACCAAATAAGTTTATCTTGGTCTCATCAGACCATAGTACATGGTTTCAGAAATCGATGTCCTTAGTCTGCGGGCTTTCTTGTGCATCATCTTTAGAAGAGGCTTCCTGTCATGCTCATCAGAATCTGATTCCGAGGGGGAGGTTGAGCAGCTGACAGGGAGTGGGAGTGTGGCTCCATTAGCTGTGGAAGAAACTAGGGAAGGGCAAAGGCCGGCTGGGCAGAGCAAGGCAGAGGTAATTCAGAGGAAGATCCAGGCCCACTCCCTCTTCATCCTAGGGTACGCAGGAAGAAACGGGGAAAGGAGCAACATGGGTTGCATGGCTTATGGGGGAGGAAAGGGCCCTGATTCCCTTCATTAGCTGCAGCTGTGGACATAGTGTTTAAAAATGTAGATTGTGCACAGCAACTTGTTGGAAGCAAATTGTGAGTCATCTGTTATTGTCAAGGCTTATCTGGGTTCCTGGCGTCTTCCCAACTGTGTGTGTTTTGCTGGCCTTTTAAGTCTGCAATTCCTTATCCTGTCCTGTGAAGTTAATTACTGTGGTTTGTGTGGATTTTTATTGATAGTTTGTATGTACTTTGTTTTTGGACTGAATTTCCTCCACTTAGATTGTTCTTGGGAGAGTTTTTTTCTCCAGCCGAAGGTAACCTGGATATTGGGGGCAAAGTTGGAGGATTAAAGGGACTCTTCTTGTGTGACTGTGTTGCCTTTGTGCCACATGCTGGGTCATCACATTACCTTATGGGACAACAGCCTTGCAAACCAATTTGATGCAGTGTGCGGCATATGATCTGAACATTGACAGGCTGACCCATCCCTTCAACCTTTGCATCAATGCTGGCAGCACTCATAATCTATTTCCCAAAGTTAACCTCTGGATATGATGCTGAGCACGATCAATCAACTTTGGTCGACCATAGCGAGGCCTGTTCTGAATGGAACATGTTGGTCAACGTGCTGCAGCTCAGTTCCAGGGTCTTGGCAATCTCCTTACAGCCTAGGCCATCTTTATGTGGACCAACAATTTATTTTTTTCAGATCCTCAAGAGAGTTCATTGCCATAAGGTGCCATGTTGAACTTCCAGTGACAATATGAGAGAGAGCAATACCTACTCCTCCTTCATACCTAAGACCATGTCATACTAATCAGTCACATGATACCAGGGAGGAAAAACTGCTACTTTTAACCAAGTCAGTTATGATTTTTTTCATCATATAGTAGTTAAGCAAACTAGGTTTAGTGAAATATATGAACCTAGCTTTTAACTCTTCAAAGTTTGAACCTAATAAAGATTGATACTCCTCCGTCTCTTTTTTTATAGGCCCCATTGCAGACCAATTGTTGTCCATGGCAACTATTTCCAAGAGCTAATAAAATGGGGGTCCTATCTAGTCATTTCCACTCTTTCTACTTTTGCTATCCTGAGGATAATTCCAGTATCTGAGCTTTTCTTTCATTATCTTACTTGATAAAGTTTGGGAATTCCTAGGCTGGTGGGTGAGGTGCAGAATAGCTTCAGCTACTCTCATCTAGAATAGACTTGATATATGTTGTCATAGAATTTAAAAATAACTTTGCAACAGCTGAGAAACTGCAATTTGAGTATTTTAATTGGAAGAAGAGGAATGAGTAGCAGCCTTCCAGAAAATTCAATCTCTTTTTTAACTTAGGAATGAGTAGTATGCAATATGGATAGGTCTATATTACTAAAATGGACTATACATTGGTTTCTAATTATTATTTGGATTGTGAGGAAGCAGAGAATTAATTTGTCTACATACATTATTATTGGTTGCAGAAGACAAGTCTTGGCATTTTATCCAACTATTTTTATTTTTATTATCCCAAAATTATATGTAGTAAATATACCTAATACTACTGTATCCTATTACTGCAACAGTAACCCTTGTGAGTTGGGTTGGGCTTTGTGTGTGTGTGTGTTGTATGTGTCAGCTCTGGAATCCTTTGGAAGCTTGGAGGTTCCCTGGAACGCTGACAGTATGCTCTCTCTCTCTCTCTGTGTCTTTATGTGTGTGCAGCAACTCTCCAGATATCCTCTCAGAACCACTTTTTGACAGAACAGTCAGGAAGATGCACGGCAAGCAATATTTGGGATCTATCACAGATTCTTTACATATTCTTCACAGACTATATACAGCTAATGCTAAAGGTAAATAGAAGAACAATTATGTGAATATGCATTCACTGCAGATTTGTGCAGAGTTAAAAGGTGGAAGGGTCGTGGGCCAGTTTGTAAGGCCTGCTATGACTACCAACTAGGCTGTTTCACAAGACCTTCATGTAAATATCTGAAAAAGGCCAGTACAATAATTATTGAGTATCCTTTCAAAGTGTTTTGTGAACTGTTAAGATAGGCTTCACAAACTGAAAAATATTGCTACGCAAAGATTTTTAATAGGAGCAAATATAGGATGGTGAATCAGAGGTCCTATATGCAATATACCATAAATCCAATCCAGAGTTCCAATCTCTGCAAAAAGTTCAGAATAATCAAAATTCATAGATCAAGAGTTTGTCTAAGATTGGTTTCAAGGAAGACAGCTGCCTAAACCATATGTCAGATGTCTTAGTGTTTGAGCTCAAACAAAGATTATCATTTCAGAAGCTCTTGCTCTCCTCCACTCAAGCACAGTAAATGGTATTTAGGTTGAATTATGGTTGCTGGGCTACATGCAACTAACAGTCTACTTAAAATAACAAATTCTGAATCGATTAATATTCCCAAAGCACACTTCTCAGCAATTTTGCTCTGCTCTGCGGCACTTAATTTGGAAGCAGATGCCCTCTTACAGCTTTGTTCTTTTTCCAGATTCTGTATTTAGGATTGTGGCAGTGAAAGCAATTCTGCTAAGACTTCGCAGCAAGTGCATGGCTCCTCAGGTTTGACTTGCCATACTTTCTATCCTTATCCAGAAAACTCTAAAAGGACCACAAATGGGTCTTTATTTGAGTTGCACGTTGTAAATTCATATTTGTATGAAGCATTAGTCTTTCACTAGCCAGATTCATTTCTAATTCAACATACCCTTTTGGGTGGATTTTTTTAAAAATCTTGTTGGGTGTTCTGTTCAACTATTAATAAATAATTTGTCTAATGGGGAACATCAGTGTGTCTTTTCACAGCTTCCATGCTTTTTTTTTTCATTTAAAAGACAGGACCTCAGCTGAGTACATATATCTCTTTATTCCTAATCCCTGTACAGTTAGCAATGATTTTGACTTTCTGTTGTACTTTTTCTCATGCCTCTCCTAAATCTGAAACATATCCTAATTTGCCATAAATTGTTTATTAGATGATAACTTACAGGCTCTTGCTTCCTGTGCACAATAGATGTCAAAGCTTATAACAATACCATTGTTTAGAAAAGGAAATTATTCCTCTGAGGTACTGCTATAAACTACATAATCATTTTACATTGAACCTGATTCATATTAGTTAGAAAGAAGCAGTGTATTTGCTCTATTCTATTCTGGGGAGGGAGGGCAATCAAACTAGTATCAATCTCATATCCACAGCCAGCACACATATTTTTATACCAACATTATAATTGATAATTTATATAACTTATAATTCAGAGTCACAAAGATTCACAATTCAACACAAATTTTGGGAGGTGCATGATTTAAAAAATACAGTATTTAAAAAACAAAGCCAACATGGAACTAAAAAGGAGAAACAATGTACCAGAGCCAAATAAACATTACAAATCAAATGAACACACTACCAATGAGCTTTAGGGAAAAACCATAACAGGCTTTAAAAGACTGTGTAAATGAAATGGCCTCAGAGAGGAGGGGCGGAGATGGGCATGATGATCCAGCTGATTCGCTGAACTGCACACAAAGTTAACTACCGGTTCAGTTGAATTGGTGCGAATCCCACCACTGGAATCATGTCCTATTATTATTTGTTATGCAGACCTTTAGATAGCTCTTCAGCCTGCTGCCTGGTTCTTCTCTCCAACTGACCGGAAAAACCATCTCTGTCTCTCCTCTGGCAAAGACTAAGTCAGCTAGGGCATTATAAAGGATCCAGTTTATGCATGTTCCCTCCAGGAGACCTCACTGGACTCATTATACATGCAACCCAGCAGACGGCAATGGTCCTGCAGGAGACCAGTGCATGTGCTATACATGTCATACATCCGACTGACAGCCCGGCACTCCAGCACACAGCTCAGTGTGTGTCCCAGCTCTGAATGATGTACAGGCTGGATAAATTCCTTTGGCGGGCCGTATCTGGTCTGGGGGCTGTAATACTGTAATACAAGGTTCCCTGGTCTAAAGAGTTGCAAGGTTGGAATGGGCTGAACCTCCATCAGGGATGCTGTTTCAAAGGCAGGTGTTGAAATAGTGGAAATATACTTCTTGGGATCCAAGAGATAAGAGTAACATTCTCTGCAATTGGATCATAGATGATAGTCAGAAATACAACCACAAATGGGACCAGAAACTTGATTGTAAAACAATAAGGTCAGTAAATGTGATTCTGCTTGCAATCTTATTTCAGCCTTCTATCATTTTACAGCTCAGCAAAGGTTGTAAATGCTTTAGATTGGTCATGAAATTACTTTTTTTATTGCTGTTGTAGCTGCAAATGGTTGCTAAATGAAGCAGATGCTAAACAAGGACTGCCTATAATGGACCAGAGACAAATCTTTCAGAGAGGGCTTTATAAATGATAAGCAGAGTATTAATTGCACCCAAAGCTTAAAGGCAATCAGCACAATTTATGTAGCAAATACAGTTCCATGTAGAGTATTACTTTGGGGCTTTTGGACAGTAAATAAATAAAATTTTGTCATGATCCACATCAGAGACTAATGAAATATTGAAGTGGAAGGTATAACAGAAGAATCAGCAAATGCAACATCTGTTTGATGTTTCTTCAGAAGGTGTCCATGTGCTTTAGTTTGCAGAGGATAGTTTGCAATCTTAAGCACAATCCCCTAATTAAAAGACTGTCCAATTCCAGTGAAAGAATAAAGAACAAGAAGATAGAGAATGAAATTTTTAACGTCACATTAGCTTTAGAACATATCCTGTGTTGACATGCATGTTCTGTCTCAATCCTCCCACTGTGGTACAACTTATTTGAATGTAATATGTAATACACACTAAGAACGTGACAAATCTGTATATCAGGAGGGAACCCATGTTAGGCAAGATTACTCTTGCTCTTCTCAAAATGGATTTTTGAAGATTACAATAGTAGTTATGCAGCTCCAGTATGCAGACTGCATTTTAATCTGGCGTTTTAGAGCATAAAGCTATTACGTAGATCAGGGCAGTTATTTTTACTATTGATAGGTACAATTGCTTTCAGAATAAAAAGCCCTATAAATTCTCACCACTACATAACACCATGAATTATGCATGGTATGCATTTTCGTATTTGAAAAGTACCTTTGGAAAAAAATTCTAACTATATTGTATGATGGGGACGCGGTGGCTCAGTGGCTAACACGCTGAGCTTGTCGATCAGAAAGATCGGCAGTTCGAATCCCTAGCACCGCGTATGGGGTGAGCTCCCGTTACTTATCCTAGCTTCTGCCAACCTAGCAGTTCAAAAACATGTAAAAATGCAAGTAGAAAAATACAGACTACTTTGGTAGGAAAGCAACAGTGTTCTGTGCGCCTTCAGCATTTAGTCATGCCAGCTACATTACCACAGAGACAGCACTGGCTCTTTGGCTATGTAACGGAGATGACCACAGCCCTCTAGAACCGGAAACTAGCATGTATGTGTGAGGGGAACCTTTACCTTTATACTGTATGATATTCTAATAAGAAGAAGGCCAATAAAAAGCAAAATGCAACCAAAATAATTAATCTGAAATGATTCCAGCAACAAAAAGTGCTGCAATATCAAACGTTTCAAGGCAACACCAGAAATGTACAACATAGCAATGAAATGACTGACGACAACCTGGGAAAAGGTTATCTCCAGAAGGATGCATCCCAAAAAGCAATTAATCTCAAATAACAAATATATGATACTTGATGCCTTTTCCGTGGCAGCTGCTACCCTATGGAACAGTCTTCCTCCTGAAGTTAAGCAAACCTCTACCTGCCCATGCTTCCAAAAAAATACTGTTGAGTCAGCTTTTCGTCCAAATGCTGGGATAAGTTGAGGCAACTGCATACGTTCAATTTGTGCCAAGTTTTTGTTTTCAATATTTATGGTATTGGAAGTTTAAATATGGTTTTTATGTTGCTTTTACTATTTATATTGTTTTAATTCTTGCTTGGGAACTGGCCAGAGTTTGATATAAGATGGCTGGCTAGATAGAAGTTTTAAATAAGTATAACCGAACAGTAGAATGCAACATTGTCAAATCAGAACATACAGTATTGGTGGTGGCTGGCTCTGTTACAAGTTAAATGGGGCAGGAGAGGGGAAGTGGTCCAGCCATACCTGATGAAGAGTCACATGTTTTTTTTGTGTCTAAAGTAGAGAAACAGATGGGAAGTGCTTGCTCTAAAACATGTCTTTATCAGAAACATAATCCACTATGAGTTGAATGGAATTATCTCAAACCTTTTAGAGCCACTCTTTCTCTTTAGCAGAAATTTTAGTTATGAGTTCCATTGTGCCAAGAACAGACCAGTCTTTTCCAGACACTTACCCTCTGACAGCATGAATAAGCCTCAGTGATGGATAGGCAGTTCGCACTTTCAATTTATTCTTAAGGATTAATGCATTAACCCACTGCACATGCTTCTCTCCGCCTTTGACCATGAAAGCAGGAATCCAAAGGACACTGTCATTCAGCATAGATAGTCTATGCACAAATTTTTCTCTGTCACTCTCATTCCGAAAGCCTCCAAATGCTCTTTGTACAACTGATGGGTTCATGGTAATAAAATCTGATTTAGTTCCCACGTCTGCAGCAAACTCCACCACAGGAGCTAGATTGCACCTGAAGAGGAAGAGATTAATGGAAAAATAACAAAAAAATGAAACATTAACTCAAGTAAAAACATGCATGAAATAAAAGCTGAAAATGAAAAATGCAAGGCTGTTTTCATATTGAGTAAAAATCCTGGGGCATCTCACAGGTTTAAATTTAACCCCGTGCCGAATAAAGCACTACCCTTGTCATCTTAAGAATTTAGGTGGAATCCAGAAACAATTTCAATTCTGCTGATACAAACTGATACAATTTACTTAACTGTAGACTTAAACCTCACTAAATTCTACTTATTACTGGATAAATGGAACACCGATCTCATTTCCAAGTAATTCAAGTAACAAAAAAAGTTTTATTGTGCATCAGATGCAGGCAAAAAACCAAAGGTGTCTACAATCTTTTCAAATGGATACAGTGATATGCCAGAAATCATATTCCAACAAGAGGCAATAAATTTGGATGAATGAAAACTGACTTTGTACATTGCATGGGTTTATTTCTCTTCTGTAAAACTATAATTTACTGGAAATCAGGGTGGATAAAAATCGATGATTTTTTTTTAATTTAAATCAGATTTTTTTTATTTTGATCAAATTTATTTTAATAAAATGCTTTTGGAGTAAAAAAAAATCTGTCTATAGTTTTCTATTTAAGATACATTAATAATTTAGTTTATTCAGCATGAAATGGAGCTTAGTTATGTAACATGAGCTGTATATTCTGCAATATTTACATTTTTAGTAAACTCATTCAATGAATCCAAGCTCTGCAAGCTGAGATAACATGCACTGCATTGATGCATTCACACAATTTCACAGTAACCATGAGATAAATCATAAAACAAAATTCAGGAATATTCTTTTATCCCATTGTTTTTGCAAATCCATGTACACTACAAACTGTATAATTGTTTGAAGAGAAATACACCTGTACCACCAGGCTCTAAGTGTGAGGAGGAAGGGCAAGCGGTAAAAATGAAAGTGAAACTTTCTGAGCAGCTTATAAGTATAGTATTAAAGAGAACCTGTCATTTCAGATCCAGCATGGCAGTACCTGTTAGGGGGTATTCTGTCACGTGCTACCTGCCACATCCCTCATCTTGTTGTGTCACTGCCGCATCACCAGCCATCCCATTAAAGTGAATGAGACTGTTGGTGAGTCCACAGCAGGTCAGAAGAGGAACAGCTGCTGGACACAGATGACAGTTGTTCTTTAAAAATTATGATTGAAATCGAGTTGATTTAAATCAAATCCACATTGCTAGAAATTGTTGAATATGCATCAAGGGCCTGCACCAAAAGTTTTGAGGCTAGTAGCCATCGAACTTTGGGTTGTGCAGTCTTGTACAAAATTTCCCTTTGTACCAACTAAGTGCTCCTTTATAGAAAACATGAATGAGAGAATCCTCTAGATCAGGGGTGTTAAACTTTTTTTCCACTTTGATAAAACATGGGCATAGCCAGCATGTGATGCATCCCACCGTGGGCTGGGAGTTTGACAGCGCTGCTCTAGATAGCACTTTGTGACTGGATTTTCAGAGCCATATAAATTTAAACACTGAACTATGAAAAAATACAATCGGTTTCATAATTTGTCAATATTAACTAAGTAACTGATCGTGGTCCAATATCAAATATTCCATAAGGCCTAGAATGCAACTATATATAGGGTAGTTTCTTTTTACCTTTATCATGCTGCAATTGTTAGAATGAGGAGAAAAATGGATTAACAGGATTAGGGTGAATAGAGTTGGAAAGGACCTTGATACATTTAGTCCAATCCCCTGCCCAAGCAGGAGACCATTAGTTGAGTTTACTTTATTGTCATTGCACCTTGTACAACGAAATTAAATGCCATCTTCAGTGTACATTATAATTACAAAAATAAAACACAAACACATATCCGTCACAATTCATTTGTGTGCATAGCTGATGTGCATGCCTGCACACAAGACTCCATTTGTGTGAGCAGCAGGCTCGTATGTGAAGCTGCACTTGAGTGAGTGGTAGGCATGTGTGCCCACAGGTTAAATGGAGCTGCGCAGGCTTCCTGTGTGTGCCTGCCACTCACACAGAACCATCCCGTCTCCCCCTCTGCCAAGCCAGAAAGGTTGGGGACCACTGTTCTATTCATTAGGAGATTTATCCAATGTTCTTTCATTACATTTATGAGCTCCTTGTTCATACATCTGACCACTCTTCTAAGGCAAGTCAAACAAACATTGTGGAATATGACAATGAAGGAATGGTAACAGTTGATGTGGCTTCCAATGATTCTTCCATTGACAATCTTCTGGAATTCTTATGGTCTCTAGTCATCTAATAAAAACAATCAATAATTTTCTCAAAGTTGGGCTTTTCTAAAAAAAACAAAAGTCAATAAAGTCAAAAGTCAGATTGACATACTTTGTACATACTTTGTGGAGGCATTCATACTCTTAGTGGAATTAGAACTTCATGCACAACCAAACATAAATCTTCATATAAAGAAAAACACCCACCTAGATAATGCCCTTTTTCAAACATTCCCTTTTCGTACAAGAAAGAGTACAAGACCTTTGGGTGTATGTGTAAACATGCTTTTTTCAGACCCCACCAGCAAATTCCCAGACTGATGTAAATTTCTCATGGCTATAGATATTACACTAACATTAGTTTAGATATGGTATCTTTATACTGTTTAAAGATTATGAGACTTAAAAGATTTTGTTTGCAATTTTTAAACAGAATTATACTCAACTTGACATCTAACAGAAATAAATAAGGATTCATATTTTTTATAGAAGCAGTTTGTTTGGGGGTTAAAGCACCAGACTAGAAAGCAGGAGACTGTGACCATAAGTCCAGCCTTAGCCATGAAAACCAGCTGCATGATTTTGAGCCAGTCATTCTCTCAGCTCTACCCACTTTCCAGGTTTATTGTGGAAAAAATAGGAGGAGGAAGGCATCATACAAATAAATAAATATAAAGTTTTAAATATTAGAAGAGTTTTCAAAAAACCCTACTGCCAAATGAAGTGCAGCAATTAATAACACAGAAAAGGCACCATTTTAGTGTTAAAACATTGTTTAAAATTTTACATCTGGCAAAATTAATGCATTTCTTATTTGGAAGGCAGCTAAAATGAAATTATTCTGAAATATTTTTTAACACAGTGATAATTCTATCTCTTTTTAAAGGTACTCGTTTCTGTTTTATACGCAAAATACCAGGTGTCTTTGGATTCTGATAGAATAGAAATAAATATCTAAAATAAGCAACCACAATTTGGCATGCTTTGTGCTGAAACAGTAGATTACTTGCATTGGATTAAAAATTATCAGGGCAGATGGAATAGAAAGTTAAAAGGAAGTTGAAAAAAGAGAGAAATGTGAGGAGATAGAGCAGAAGTAGTTAACTGAATAAAAAGAGAAAGAAAAAAAAGAAAGCTGTATATAGGAAAAAAATGAGATATTGAAATGTTGTGAAACTAAATTATCAATAGGTAAATAAGCATATATTTTTAAAAGGAAACCATTTAGAATTGTATCTTATGCCATTTATATAGTATATTATTATGATATAAAGTTTTAATTGCTCATAAGAAAACTTTAATTGAGTGAAACCATACAATAACGTCTCATGCCCAGATCCAGTAAGAAAGAAGTTAACATCTGTAGAGGTGAGGTATATACTTATTCTGGTGTAATGGCAGTGAGATTTTAACTGTCTATGCCTGTGTGTACTTGCATGAATGTATACATCAATTAAATGATCATGTGCAACTAGTCGTTGCTGAATCTTAGTTACTACATAAATTCCCTCCATAATGATCTGATCCTAACCCTAACCTGGTCTTTCAGATCTTCCAATAGTGCAGTTATGTCTACTGTTTTTAATAATAATTACTGTTGCAATTATGTCTGTTCCATCCACATATTAAACATGCATAAAGTATGTATGTATGTATGTATATATGTATAAATACACACACACACACACACACACACACACACACACACACACGCCACATATAGATATCCTCAAACTAANTATATGTATAAATACACACACACACACACACACACACACACACACACACACACGCCACATATAGATATCCTCAAACTAAATGTAGAAGAAATTATGCCACTTCTGGTCAAATAAACCCAGTTTCACCATGGGTATCTTATTAACTTTTCATTGTACACAGCACATGATGCATTTTAATGATTTACTGGGTTTCCCTTATTTTTATTATGCTTGTTAATTATTTACTTTACAAGTGACTTTCAGCTGTATCTGATGTTTTAAGAATTAATCTGTCCATTGATTGTATTGCCAACTGCGTTGTACTTTTTAAAACAAGAGAAAAACAATAGCAACACCTTTGTTTTCTTCCATAATACATTTTAACACCTTAGCCTGTTTTGTTAACATAATTTAAGCAAATATGAATATTTTTTACATTTTGTTCACAGCACTCCCCCATTCAGCTGTTGAAAATTAATACTAGCAGTATTCTACTGTTTGTTCAGTTTTCACTGAAATTTTCTGAAAATTTTCTGAAAAAAATCACAAAACTGTACTCAATGTAATTTTTCTTGGTTAAAATCTAAAGCTGCAAGTAAACTAAGCAAGTCGATGTAGATTAAGTGGCATGTAGTAACTATGTATCATTTATATGTTTGCAACTGTGTA
>BHFT01000264.1:0-31909 GCA_004320025.1 Laticauda laticaudata
TAATGAGGTCCTACTAGCAGCAAGAATGCCAGCTTCTTTCATTTTCTTTCAGTCTCTTTATCTCTGTCTTTTTCTCTCTACCTCTACTTATTCAGATATCTTTTTAATATATTTTTATTAAAAGTTTTAAAGAGAACATGAAAATGAACACAAACCAATATAGAAATAAGGTAAACAGAAAAGATAAAGAACAGAAGGAAAAGATAAAAAGAAAAACTAAGGACTTTTCACTCTTTATGACTGATGTATTGTCAGTCTTCAAGGTAGCACACCCAGAAGTACTAGTTCTTACATTAATAAATGTAAAAGTAATATTAACAGAATTTTGCAAGTCTGAAAGCATATCTCTCTCCAGTTGCCTTTACAGTCCAAGAAACTAGAGAGAGGGTCCCTTCTGAGATGTTTGCCATAGCCTCATTCCTTCAGCAGGTTCAAACTGCTTTTCCTTCTGTTTCCCAAGGTCTTTCCCTCATGCCATTATAGGTATGGTAAAAATGAGACATTCAGATGTCTCTACTGTCCAATTTTTTTTTCTCAGATTAAAAATATTTATTCTGAACAAGATTCTAACAATGGGCACAGGGTTATATATAAAAATTAATAAGGGAATGATTTTCATCTTAAAACCAACCAATTACTTAGGACATTAAGCTAGAACCTTTTTTGGATTTTCCTGTGAACTTGCAAGAAGGAGGTTCTTTTCAATGGTAGTTTCAGGGTGTGGTTTACTAAAATATCTCCTGAATATTTAGCAGTCTGTGATCATTATGTCTTATAAAACAACCTGCAGTGATGTTAAAGTTCTCCATGGCATTTGCATTCAAAACTTTAATTCTTTTTCTCTTATCTTAGATTCCCTCTATGCTACCATTTCCCATATATTCTAGTTTAGTGCCATATTCCCCATCTCAGTCTTTTCTTTTTGTTGCCTTGTCTTTCCAAAACTTATCAAAGATGTCTTCTGCTTTTCCTCTCAACAGAAGCTTTACATTGTAGTTAGCAAACCTTTGATTTCCTGTGCAGGGTTGAATTCCCACAGCACAAGTCTATTAGTGGGCATACACTGTTGGAGTACAGAGAGGACTGAAGCATGCATAGGACCAACATCATAAATGAGTGGCCATCCATTTTCCTGTGATAAAAGGAATTCTTACTCTACCAAAGCCTAGAGAGGGGACAAATCATCCCAGATCTTTTTAAAAAATATTTATTTTATTTTATTTACACATAAATCATCCCAGATCTGAGAATATCGCTTGCAGAGGCTTTCAAGCATAGGACAATGGTTTCACATGGCCTTATGACTTCGTCCATATTGAAGTGGTTCATATATTAGTTATGCTGGTATCCTTAAACAGAAATGAAACAAAATTAGATCTGGAATATGGAAGAATTGAAAGAGTCTTACCTAAAAGTGAAAAACAGCTTTTTATTTGTGGCATGGCAAGATTGCAAAGATGCAGTCAATAACAGCTTCCTTTTTCTTTATGTCCATCATAAATGTTTAACACACAGGGCTGTACTTTTTGTGATTCTTTTTTTTTGTATCACTTAGTGATTCCAAAACACAGGTGTTGTTTTGAGATTTTGACATCAGCTATCAACAGGCACTGTGGTCTTCTTTGGCAGAGGCTCTAGAATTTCAAGTGGAAAAGGATGCAAGCTTAATGTAAATTGCTCTTGTAAGACAATATTGCCATTGGAAATTATGCTTTGTTTTTTCCATGAAAAATTCTACCCAGGCAGGAAAAGCCTGGCCCAATGATTTAGCATTGCCAGTTACAGATCTTGATAAATAACCTCTGCAATGTGTCTAGAGCTTTTAACAAGTCAACACAATGAAATGTAGATTTGATTATGCAGCTTAGCCCAGCCCTATAATTTATCAGCTCAAAAGATGTTGCTCTGCTTTTCTTGCACACATCAAGTGTCTTCATAACTGTTAAATGCTGCTTAATATTAGTAATTTCCTGTGCTGTCAGGCTTCCAATAAGCTTAGATTTTGCATCCTGGGGAAGTTGGATACCAAGCAATTTTTATAGCGACCGTTCAGAGTTGTTTTTAAGAATTGGGGAAATAGTCATTAAATTCAAAAAGTCTTCCAAAATCCTTCCTTTTTTGGGTTGTAGCACTATATGAATCGTTGAAAAAGTGATTTCCTTCAATATTGCAAGCACACCTTCCAAAATCCTTTCCAGAACAGGACAACTTTTCTGTTTACAGAAGTAAAGGAAAATTAAGCATGCGGTCATATTACTTCCCTCTTCCTTGTTTCTGAGTTGAGACTTCAAGGTGGCCCAGAGGTGGAGATTTCACCTCACAACCAGGATGCTGTGAGTTCGATCTTAGGTAGAAGCTAATATTTGGAATAGACTTTCCTGCTTGAGCAGGGGGTTGGACTAGATGACCTCCAAGGTCCCTTCCAAATCTGTTATTCTATGAATAGATTCTATGAAAATGACAACAAAAAGAAGAGGTAATATAGAAGACCAGGGGCATCTGCAGGCTGGGTAGGGAGTATGACAGAAAAGTTGAGATGGTGATTGTGATGGAAGCCTTATCCCTTTTGTATGTGCAGTGATATGGAATGTACAAAGGGCAGAACTTTAATCATGGAACTGTGATTGCCATTTTGACCCTTCCCTCCACTGAAGTCCCTGCAAAGTACTTTGTCAAAGAAAATATGCCATCTCTTTAGTTCAGGAATGGGAAACACTTGGTCTCTGCAAAGTAACAAGCTGCTTCATGCAGGCCAGTGTAAACAACATAAATGCCACCAGAGGGCCTTTACTCTGACATGACGGCATGCCCTCTCCTCAGCTGTCCTTGAAGACCAATACAGGAAAATTCCCTACTGGAAGAGGCAATGTCGCTGTGACTCTGGATGTAGAGAAACAACAGAGCACGTGTTCCTTCAGTGCCTGTAATACATAAACATTCATACTAGCCTTATTTCATCATTCCAGCTGAATGTGATCAATGGCATACTGATGACATTTCACAATAAATTATCAGATCGGTCTTCAGTTTTAAGTAGTTCTTAAACATGATAGAAGGTAAAATATAACTGAAAAATACCATACCAATCAAACATTGCCTTTGATCCCCCTTCCAGACAACTGGTCTAAGGAAGGAAAAAGCAGACTTGATTGAATTTTACACATTTGCATTCTTGAGTTTCAATTCTAAAACTGAGGCAAGAAATTGACTGAAAAGAGTCCAGACAATCAAACCAGTATTATTGGAAATGAGTGACAGCTATTGATTTTTTGTACAAGTTTAGACTTTTTTTTGGGTGGTTCAGCCTTTTGTATGGTTAAATTAATAAAGCTGGGTAAGAATGACATAACTTGAAATGTTGGAAAAGGAAAATTGCCCTGTAAATTCAAGAGAACTGTTGTTACAAATTAGTTCCAGTTGCTAAACATACCTGCATAATTCATTGATCTTCATACACTTTTCAAAGTTGTTAATAACAAAAGGAAAAATGGTTACCAAAGCACAAGTTATTACAATATATTTTAATACAATATATTTTAATCTAATGGTCATTAGTTATCAGTTTACAATTTGTAATGCACAAAATATTAATATCACTTACATATAGCTGATATACACTTACTTAAATATTAGCTTATAATGCCAGAAAGTCAAGTTCCAGTCTGTCAATATTTACAGAAACAAACAATACACTCAGCTTCATAAACCATGGATATCAAAATACATACTGTATATATTTAATGGGATATACTGCAGCTAGTAATAATTATTTTAAGAGGAAGGGTTAACACATCTAAATAGAATGGCTTGGATCTGGGCTAAATTAAGGCAGTTTGTACCAGCCAATACACATAAAGATATCATGTCTCTTTCTCTTCTTTGTAGCAACTTCCCTTCTGAAAGACAAGGATATTCTTCAGAACAATCTAGGAATGTAGGCAATTGGGAAAGAAAGTAATTGCCCCCAAATCACATGAACTTTATTCCAAAACTTTCAACCACAATCTCACATTATTCACAGTTATATGATGTTCTGTGAGCAAGTGTGTATGATTGTATATGTATCTGTGCATCTAGAGTTTATTTATTTTCATTCCATAAACTTCTTTCAATCCATTAGTTGTAAAATCAAAACTATTGAAAGATCAGTTCAGCTTATTTGCCAGGTGGCTGGCAACCTGTCATCTCTCCTGCAAGCAGAGTAGCATCTGGACAGGTCTATTTTTGGATATATTTTCCTCCATTCCCCACAGTTTTAATAAGACTAAATACATTTAAACCAAAGGAATGGCAATGTTCTGATGGGATATACTTCCACTAGTTGCCCATTAATCGGTTACAAACCAACAACAACAAAAACAGTAAGACTGTCTGGAAATATATCAGTCCAGTACTGTTTGAATTCAGAGTCCAGTTAGTAGAACAGAGCAATAAATCACAGTTCAACTTTGCAGGGGTTTCGTTGGAAGAGTTCTTGGGAATGAGGCCATGTGTCTGACTTTACAGAGACTAGATCTAAGTTTGAGGGTACCCTCGATTGGAAGAGTCCAAAGTTTGAATTTACTTGAAAGAGAAAGTATCCATAGAAGGAAGAGCAGGAGACTTGAAATACTTATATCCACACACTAGATTGTGCAAGCACATATGTCACTAGCAGAGAAATATTTTATTGACTTATAGCATGTAAAATCAGTACCCCTTCCTGTCTTCTTTTGGGATAATGAGCTTTTTTAAAAATTTGAAACAATTAATAAGGGGCCACTTACTTTTTTAGCCATAGGCTTTTGAGTCTCTAGTTATGGTCATGTATTATCATTATGAATTAGATTTAACAAAACATCCCAACAAATTGCCCCAGCTTGCTAAATATATATTGCAACCTGTATGCTTGAAAAATTCTCTGGTTTTGTAATCACAGGGATAGAGGGAGGAGTTGTTAGTCAAGGTTGTTGTGAATACCAGGTTGTTTTCCAAATTATTTAGCAGAGAGTTTGGACTGATTAGTGACCATGACACAGTTGTCTGGAAGAATATTGTACTTCCTAACATTTCTCATGAATAAATAGTGCAATATCTGATGATAATTTGTGCTAAATTCAAACTTATTTGGAAAGCCTAGCCCTAGAGGATGTTTGGCATTGTTCATAGATACATGTTTTTCTCTTGAGTCTATGCAAGTTTGATTTGCATCAATTTGCCTGAGCCACGGAGCATAAAATGAAAGCATAGCTTTGCGCTCACTGTATTCCTTATTCCTCACAAGCAATACCTTTTAAAGGAATTTGGTCATACATCTAGCTCTATAAGATCAAATGCTTAAGAAGGAAATAATACACACAATACAAACAGCCTAAAATTTGTCTTGATATATGTGCAATTAAACTCAGACCTTTTTTGTTCACAACATTTGATAAGTTTATCTTGAAAGAATATTGGAGGAGTGTGTGTTGAATGAATCTGACCAGTTTCAAGGCATCTTGTCTCTTTTTCCTTTTGTTCTTTCTTCTTTCTCCTTATAAAGTATGTTCCAGACACTTCAATTTGATAGATTGCACCTCTTGTTTTAAGTGTTCCTTCATTTCCTTGCCATCTTTGTTCCAACAGTCTCACTTAGTATACTGAAGCACAGTGACTTTGAAACTTCAGAACTGATCCTCAGTTTTCACTTGAGATGGTTGCTTTGTACCTTGTTTAGTAGGTTATGGTAATGTTGAGATTTAAGGAACCTTGGATAAGAGTCTCTCTCCATCAATACGTATATAAGTCTTTGAGCCTCATCAAAACTTGAAGGTGTGGGATCTTGAACTTTCTTAGCTACAGATTTTCTTATGTGAAAGTCAATGTTGACCTGGAGAAAACAAAATGAAATTTCAACATCTTTGTAAAAACTACCCCATTGATAAAGTAATGTTTAAAGTCAAACTCAATGCAATTTGAATGATTGCTACATTACATCTTGAAGCAGTTATTGAGAAATGAGATCAATCCCCAAACAATGTTAATATTTGTCAGTTCACTGATATTGTGAGATGGCGGGCATATAAATGTGCATATATCTGATACAGTTCAGATAATTTGCAAGTAGACTCTTTCAATATGAAGAGACATTTGCATGTAACTGAAGGGCTTATGTCATAAATCAGCAGCCTCCAATCTTTTGAGCAACCAGGACTGTTTCCGTGGACAGAGTTTTTTCCATGGATTGGAAGTGGCATGGTTTCACATGCTACCTACATCCTGTGGATGAGGCTTTGTTTGTGTGACCCGGTTTCTGGCATGCCACAACCCACGCCAGTCCATGGACCAGGGATTGGTGACCCCTGGCATAAAGAGCAAATTAAATAATGATTGCAGGATTTCATTCTTAACATAAGGCAAATAGTCTGTTCCTGACTGTGGAATCTCAACCTCCTATGGGGCTACAATGTCTTTTATTTCATGATAAAAGGAAAAAAAAACCTGAAGTGATACAAAATCAATCTTTGATAAATAATCTTTGGTAAAATAAATTCTGCTATGTGAAAATGATTCTCTTAGCATTAGATTCCTGAACCCTGGACTCTCCGTCCACTCCTGATGCCTGAGGTGCATGGAGAGAAACTCAGGTTACCATGGCAGAGGGAGAATTATCTGAAGTCAGTGATCTGGATGGTAATTGATTTATCCTCCAAGCAGGCACACTTCATACCCTGCAGCGGACAACACTCAGTCCACCAGTTAGCCAAACTCTTCCTGCCCTCATTTTTCTGCTTGAGGCAGGAGGTTAGACTAGATGACCTACAAGGTCACTTCCAACTCAGTTACTCTGTTAAGTCTGTTCCTAAAACATATCGACTGCCTGCATAGAGTACCATGAAGAATCATCTCAGACAGAGGGATCTGGTTCTGGAGGGATTTCCTGCAGTCTATTGGGTTATCCTAGGACCTTAGCTCAGCTTTTCATCTGACTACCAATGAGGGGCAGGGCAGAACATTTGAATACCATGGTAGAACACAACCTGAGATATTACATGAGTTATCAGCAGTTCAGTTGGGTGGACCTCTTGCCTGTTGCTGTGGCTGCGTACAATAATATTGCTCACAGTAGCATGGGACTAACTCTTTTCAAAATAGTGAGTGGCATGTACTTCATTCCAGTGCCAGAATACCCAAGGGATTCCCCTCCACAATTAGCTTGACAGACTGGCTGTTGATGTTGATTCTGAAATTGATTTAGAACTTACTTGTTTTTTGGCATCTGATTTGACAAACTCTTGGTAAATCTTTTCTGCTTTGCTATGCAAACAATCAGCCTGTGTTTTCCTGTAATCTTCACATGCCAGCCAAAACTCAATGTTTTCATCACTGAATTCTGATTTCAAAAATTCTCTGAATGCCTCTTGACCACCTACAGTGAGTAGAAACATAACATAATTCCAGCCATTGCACTAAATCAGTTGAGGAAAACTAATTTGAAGATATACAATATTACTGCAAACTTGTAATATAATATTAGGAAATAGAAAGGGGAAAAGATCACCAGAAAGTTTTGTGACTGTGACTATTTCTTTCTGAACTCTTTCTGAACTACTTTTGAACTTTTTTCTCATTCTACTTCATGCAAATTTGATATTTTGTTCAAAATGATGATTAGAGTTATTGGTGAGTTATCCAAAAAGAGTCAAATGATCAGCTTGAGAGCAGTTTCTCAGTTAATTCAATCATTGATTATAAATAGGTTGAAGGAAGGAAAAATGAACATCCTATCAATATTTTACAGAAATAATATGACAGCTGGAATTAGTTGTTTTCTAAATAGAAAGGTACTAGAAAGCTACAAGTATAAATGTGCAATCTTCTGCAATTTCTCATAAATGCAAAAGACAAAGACAAAAACAATTTTGTCTGATGTTGTCTCTTTGAAAAGATCAGAATTAACAATAGTAATCAATGTACAATCAAACCTCTCTCTGCTCATAATTAATTGGTTCCAGGAGGTATGAGGAGTACCAAAAACAATGTGTACCAAACAAAATTTTCCCATAAGGAATAAATAGTGAATCACAAGGCAGCTGACACTGATAACTTCTAACTTGTGCATTGTGGACCAAACAAACAGTGAGTACAAAATGTTTGCATCAATATGTGTTGAATACCAAATTCCATGAGTTTCAAAGTAATTGAGTGACTAAGCTACCACTGTATACACATAATTATAATCTCCATCGGTATCAGTGAATACGATTTGAAAGTATAGTATATGGCCATATGTACATATGAAAAGTCATTAAACCAGGGCTTAGAATATTTTATTGAATAAATAGGATTATTATTTTTTAATTATCTCAAGGACACCACCAATGCTCTGAATTATGCTTTTCAGTCAAGGCATATTTTAAGAAAGTGAAAGCTTCATTTTTCCAAGTTTCTTTCAAGGCTATAGACTCCAAAATGTTCGAAAGAAATGCTTACAGTGGGTTGCCAGAAGCTTTTCTAGGGACTGGGACCACTGGATAACATCTTTTGTAGAAAGCCTGAAATGACATAAAAATGCAAACTGCTTGAAATAGAGAGGCCTCCCCTGGAAAAGATGAGACATTGGTGTATGTGTCTGATGTCTGTGCAGTGACAAAGGGGTGGGGGGAGGAGATATATATTTTAAAACATTTTAAAGGTTTATATTTACTAAACATTTTAATGCTTCTTATTTATTTAACTATCTTCTATTCCATCTTTCACTTTGACAGAATATTGTCTCAAATAACGTATACTTAAAAACAAAAGAAACAGAAAAATGTACTCCCCCCCCAAAATTAGGAAATTAAACTGAGTACTAAAATGAGTTAGTATTAAAATATAACGTTCTCCTGACTGAATCTTTTCCTAGGATGAAATGAAACCAAAAATGAAGGCTGCAGTACTGTAGCCAGGAAAGAAAATCAACCTCAGACTCCCCTGTATGGCGCAGTAGTTAGAATGTGGTATAACTCTGTCCACTGTCTCTGGAATTCAATCCTGATGGCCTCAAGGTTAACTTCCATCCTTCTGAGGTCAATAAAATGAAGACCCAAATTATTAGGGGCAATATGTTAACTCTGTAAACCACTTAGAGAGGGCTGTAAAACACTGTGAAATAGTATATATGTCTTAGTGCTATTGCTATTGGGTAAGTACTATTGCTATTGGTTAAGTGCTATTGCTATTGGTTAAGTGCTATTGTTATTGGTTAAGTGCTATTTCTATTGGTTAAGTGCTATTGCTATTGGTTAAGTGCTATTGTTATTGATTAAGTGCTATTGCTATACACTTCACAACTGGTTTCTGAAAGCAGTTTAAAGGCTCTTCTCTACTTCAACTTGAAAAGTCTTTGAATTGAATCTCAGAATAATCTCATTTATTGCTGGTCTCTATTTTCTCCTGCAAATGCTATAGCTGGGTAGAGATTTTATATCATAATTTGACAATTGTAACCCCTTGTTATATCCTGTTGACAACCTACTAAAATCATTAACTGAGATAAACCCAAAGAGAATTATATATTCATACTGAAACCAACTACGAGAAATCTTTGATTCATTCAGGATATTGTGTCAATATCACAATGTCATACTTAATTTCCCTATCTGATTTTAAAGTAGATCAGGGAAGCTTAATGAGTTGACCCCCAGTCTATAATATTTTACTCTGTTTCACTGACCCAGCCTTCTATAAGATTGTCATAGCATTTATAAACTTAGCATTTATAAATAGATAAGACAATCTATAAGATTGTCATAGCATTTATAAACTTAGACATTTATATTAGAAATAGGTTTGCCATTAAGCAAACTACTGTCATTACTGCTCTTTGAAGAGTTGTTAATCAACAAATATTGAGGGAGGATGGGAAAAATAATATTGGCAGAATTGTTTGACAGCTTGACAGCTGTCCTATGGATCACCTGAACATAGGCCTATCTATGTGTGTGGTTTAGTGGAATAGAAATTGATTTTGATTAATATAACACTTGAAAATGGAAAATTCTACTCTTGTGTTCCATGATGATCCATGGAAAAATCCTACACACATACAATCATGCACATGTTTCAAATACTTATTTTTCCAATGTACATGGAAGGTTTTTTTCTTCATTTTATTTAAAAAATTTGTCATATGGCAGGCTACCAAGTTGTTTCAACAACATGCAATAGCAAAAAATCAAATCAATAAAATAAAATGAACCATCATAAAACCATATCTTGGAGACTGACTATACAAACAAAAACAGCAAATATTTAACATACTTTAAATGTGGTTATTGTATTGAAGGAGCATTTATAACTTGGCCTCTTCTCACGTTGGATTAGAAGTCTCTATGTTCAATATTAATTTTTAATAATCTATCACAGAAGATAGATATAAATAAGTCTAAGAGATGCAGCTGCCAAGTTTCTGCACCTGGCTGCATAAAGGCACAAACACTCTGATCCCAATATATGCAGCTCATATCTGCCTTTAAAATTTTACATAATTAGGTCTCTATTATGCTAATAGAGTAGGATGAACAAATTGCCTCTGATGAAAGATGGGGTGTTTTGTTTTCCGTAACATGCACTACATTTCTACATTTCCTTCACTATTCTTGAAGTAAGATTTTACTTTTAGTCCTCTTAGTTCAATGGATAACATAAAGGACCATCATTTTGACTCTTGCCTTCAGTGGTAAAATGTCTTTGGACTGGCTTACAGAGATGTTTTAAATATGTGTCTTACTTCCTAACCCTTCCTAATTTTTGCCCATTCCTCTTTGGCACTGAAGGATTCACATAGTTTCAGTGCACTCAAGTCTTGTGAATTAAATGAGCATTCACATGGTATGGATGTGTTTTCTTTGCATCTTTGTTTGCCCTACATGATACCACAATTGTGTTAATATAACTTGCTACTTACATTACATCTCTTGAGCTGGAGTATTTCATGTCAGCTGATTCAATGGGCGGCACAAAACCCATGAAACATTTTTTTACTTCCACACCCCTAAAACAAATTAGAGAATATATTTATTCATTTACTGTGAATACATCTAGTAGCCCTTTACAGAAAAATATCAAAAAAGTTGTAATATAAGCATCTGAGGAAAACATTCTTATGGACCTTCATGAAGTAGCCATTCTGTGCAAAAAACAGCAACTAATATCAATATCAGAATAATTTTGATCTGTACCAATTTCTTACAATAAGATGGCGAAGATGGCTTGCAAACTCCAAATAAACATCTGGAGAATGAATTGAGCTTCATTGCTGTTCAGGTCAATTTGCTCAGGACCCAAAGAAAGTGTTTCCCTTGATTACCCCCCTGAACTTATTTCTACAGAAATAAATTTAATATGACTTTGGAGAGCTAAATTAATTAGAATTCTTATATAGCAATTTATATCTCTAAAGACATAATACTAAACATTTTAATTTGTTGAATAAATTTAAAACTATGGATTTGAATTTAACAAACAATAAGGCACATTTTAATTTACAGAAACTGCAAGCTAGTCATTTGCATATTTTCTTTCATTAATAAATAATACTAACACCAGAAGGACATCTTTCAAGATTAATATGTATAGAACAGATTTAATTTTTTTTTACAGTGAGTAGATGGTATCATACAGCTTTTATAAACTTTGTAGTTTTATTTGTGTATCTTATCATGTAAAGCCAGTGTTTGTATTCCATGCTGTTCTGGAGTCTGGCATTTGATCCTTCATGAGATATATTTTAAAATACTTCATGAAGTAGAGAGTTCCAAATTCTGAAAATATTTCTTCTGATGTCCAAAACTTGCTGCTACCAACCATGATCATGGAAGAAGACAGTGGTGGCTCAGAGTATTCTCTAAAGATAGGCCCACGGACACAAAACGTATGCATAAAGGACACAGGGCCGAGCAAAATTTCGGGGGTGGCTCCATCCATTGTCATCCACTCCAAAAAGTGACAAAAAATTGCATAAACAGAACGGAAAAGAACGGATGTGGGTAGTATGTAGCGGGGATGTTAAACGGATGTTCATCGGAAACCTAGCGGATGACAGCGGATGGAAGGGGATGACACCTCCGAAGGGGTTATGGGGGATAATTGCAAAGTGGACACATAGCAGATGAAGCGGATGCATCACGTATGCCTAAAGGAAAGAAAGGGGATGCTGTGTGGATGTATATTGGATGCAAACCATTCACTGCGCATCCTTTCTATTTCCGTGCTACTAATGATGTATAAACGTTCCATGTACCTTTTCTTTCCTCCCTCTTTCCATTTTCAGCTGCAGCGGATGTGAGTTGCGAGGATGCCCAGAGGATGCAGAGAGGATATAACGGATGTTTAACGGATGATAATGGACATAGAACGTTTGTTGCTCATATGTCGCGGATTTACATCATACACGGCGGAAAGTTCATCCGTTCACAAAGTTTTGTGCAGCTCAAAACTTCTTGCGCAGATGAAATTGCAGTGGACAGATGCTCAATGGATAGAGCGTATGAAACACGTATGCAATGAGTACACAACGGATGCATAGTGTTTTCCAATGGATGGCAAGCTTTTTTTAACGTTTTACATTTTCTTTGCATCCGTAAGTGCAGTGGGACCAGGCCTTAAGGCTATCAAATTTGAATTACTGAATTACTGATCTGAATTACAGTTGGCCACTAGTTTTCAGCAGAGAGATTTTTTTTTCATGTTCTTTGCTATCATCTAGAGATTGCCTTAATCTGTCTGTACACATTGAAGTTGTCTAAGGACTGACCTGCAATCCAATTCTACCTTCCAGTCTATCCTCATTGCTTTCTATTCTAGGTACAGGTCTAGGTTCATCTGTGGGCACACCTTAATCCTTCAGTACACCATGACAAGTTTTTTAAAGGCTGAAGGCCTTGTCAAGGATCCTTATGTCTGAAGATTCCAAGCCATCTCTGCCTTGACTAAATTTATTCTATATTATCTCCTTAGATCTATACATGGGATCAAATCAGAAGGGCAATAGAAGAAGAGAAATACTTTTTTATGATTTATGATTGTAATTTCTAATCAGTTTATTTATTAAATTGATTATTACCTTATTATTATTTTAAATAATCTACTATCTATTAAAATAGTATTTATCACACTAGTTTAATAATTAAAATGTAATATTAAATTAATGATCACATTATTTATCATGTTTTAAAATGGTGTCCAATTCTATATAGGCTTTGGATGGCATTCAACATTGTAAGAATAAAAAGAACAATGAAAATCCAAAAGAAAAGAGAGAGAGAAAGAAATGAAAAATCCGTAGGGGGTTATACTAACCATAACTTGGGGAAATAACCAGGCTTGCAATCTACAGGTGGGGACCATTTGGATCTCTGATGGGGGGGGGGGGNGGTGGGGACCATTTGGATCTCTGAGGGGGGGGGGGGAGAAAATTCCAGAAGGCAGATGTTATGCCTAATAACTTCTTTCATCCTGACAGAAGCTACTGTTTGGTTTCGAGCACATACATTCTGCTCTACAAGTCATACAGGTCATGCAGGAACAGGAGTCCCCTCAGAGTTTCAATGAATAGATTACCAATCATCTCCATTTGCAGTGCTTTGATGGAAAGAATTTGAAATAATTTACTATAGGACTACTCTATCATTTGACATTCACTAACCCAGAAGCAGAAATATAAAAAGAGGTTTAGCGGAGTCTGTGGGGTTTGAGCAATTATTAAATGTTCAAGTCCTTCTTTGCCTCCATTTCAACCACTTAAAGATGACACATAGGCAAAGTTTTAAGCATTTTTTTTAAAGTTCATCATAACTCTTCTGAAATGTTTCATGGTCTTTGCTTAGGTACAAATGTGAGAAAATACTAAGATGGTTTGAGTGGGTGGTGGGACAATAATTTCCATCTAAGAATCAAAGACTTTTCTTTCACACATACACAAAAACCATAGTACGGTTGAATTGGCATTTTGCTGCTGCTTTAGCTAAGACCAGAAAAAAAGCCTAGGGAAACCACTGCATCTTTAAGCTAAAAAGGCTGCTTTGGGGAGTACACACAGAGAGAGAGAGAGAGAGAGAGAGGGAGAGAGAGAGAGAGAGAGAGAGAGAGAGAATCCATTCATAAGAACACTGAAAATTTGATCCCTTAAAAAAAAAAACGAATACAATCTAAAAAATATAGATGTGTTCTTTTAAGAAATGAAAATACTGATTTTCTTTTTTTAAGCAAACTGTTTAAAACAAAGTTTTCTGTATGGACTTTGACTGTATGACATTTTTTCAAATATAATTCCTTCATTCTGTTCTATCCCTCTTATTTATCATCTCTCCCATTAAAGCTTGAACAAAGATACATTTTGTTAATTACCGACATTAGCCTGATTTATCAAAATTGATGATTATCTGTTTTGTTTGGGTTACTGAGCAGAAACCCAAACCTTTGCTTTTGATTGATCACACAGAATTTGCAACCCAAAACTGATGTTCTTCGGATTTTTGATTCATAATTTATATTCCTGCCTTGAAACAAACACAAAGCCTGCAAAACAATTGGAGACCATACTTTTGCCAAATTGGGATCCAAAATCCAGTAATGAAACCTGAGCTGAATAAACTTTTCTTAAGTATGTTTTTACTTAAAATAAAATAAAATATAAAATAAAAATAAAATAAAATATAAAAAATAAAAGAAAGAAAAAAAAGGGAATATATACTTACAAAGCCTTTTTCTTCTTTTGGTGATCTTTGCTTCCTGCAATCTCACATGTCTTTATTTCAGCCGAAGTAGTGTGCCACATAAACAGCCAAGGCATTTTTAGTTGTCTCTCTTTAGGTTTGTAATGCTTCTGCAGTCCTAACATCTAAAGGTCTAACCTCTTGCAGAGCAGATGGCTTTATATACTGATTCATATCACCTGCTTTGTAAGAAAAAAGTGTCTTTCCCACAAGAGAGACACTTCCTTTTTCTAACTGTCTGATGACATAAGTAGTCTTTGGGACTTTTTGTTTTTTAATTAAAACTATTGGTTGCTGTTAAACTGGGTAAGACAGATCTCAGAAGTTAAACATTTTTAAAAATCTTTCTTACAGGAATTCTTTACCTATTCACAGCCAAATATCATATAGTCATGCACATACACACCTGTCTGTCTGTCTGTTTTTCTGTCTATCTATCTATCTATCTATCTATCTATCTATCTATCTATCTATCTATCTATCTATCTATCTATCTATCTCTCATTATTAATTAATATTAATGCACATAAAAATAAAAAGTTGATTAATATTTTTCACTCTTATGGGTGGTATGTGTCTTATCTCAGTCTTGGGTTCTGCATCAGAGTCCAGGGACTTTTGAGGGTTCTGTGCAGGACATTAACTAT
This sequence comes from Laticauda laticaudata, assembly GCA_004320025.1. NCBI lineage: Eukaryota > Metazoa > Chordata > Lepidosauria > Squamata > Elapidae > Laticauda > Laticauda laticaudata. Next base: position 15,365 of record BHFT01000264.1, read on the forward strand.
TCTTAGTGGAGCACCCTTCTGGACAGAGAGCTTTGATGTTGTTCCTGGAATCTACTCTCCCAGATAAAGAGTGACAGCCTTGAGCGCTCCTACCTCCCCTTGAACCACTTTTTCCTTTACTTTCCACATCAACAGTAGACCTAATAAGACCGAGATGGGCAGCATAAAATTGAAAAAACTAACTAAATATTATTGATAACTACATTTATTTAAAAGTCTGTAGAGATTCTCAGCCATCCAGGTCATGGCTGTCCCAAAGGTGCTTTTTCAGGAGGCCACTGTACTTCCTTGTTTTTTTCTTGGAAGACGTTTCACTTCTTATCCAAGAAGGTTCTTCAGATCTGACAGGATTCCATTCCCCGCTATCCTGTCATAATTGAAGAAGCTTCTTGGATGAGAAGCAAAACATCTTCAAAAGAAAAAAAAAATCAAGGAAGGACAGTGGCCTCCTGAAAAAGCACCTTTTGGATAAATTTATTTAACTTCAGTTTCTCATCAGATTTAATAATTATGAGTTAATTCAAGCATGAGGCCTATGTCCTCTTTATAGAAATTGCCACTGAACAAAACCTTATCTTTTTCAAAATGTTGAAGAAAAAAGTCCACTAATAGGAAATATATAGTATTTTTACATATCCAGTAAATAATGGGAATATTCTGGAATTTGGTTTAGACAATGTCTTGTACAAATATGCATTGAAGTAATAGTAGCACTTAGCTGTCCTAGTTGATCTCAACACTTTTATTTATTTATTTATTTTGCATATTTCTGAACCAACCACACATATCCCTCAGAGGGGGACTCTCCCAATATGCTAAGGTTGGACTTATATCAATAGGAAATCTTAGATTCTTGACTAGATTGGGAAATAAAAAAAAACAATTCCATGTCAAGTCAACAAAAAACCATTTCCATGCTGTTGCCAAGACAAGTACATAACATGGTCATCTCCTTTATCTTTCTTTTTTAAGAAACAGAAAGGTTTTTTTTTTTCACATGTGGGTAATCAGATTACTATTTTGGTTGCTGAAGTGAAGAGAGGTAGGAAAAATTATTCAAGTGGTAGAATAAATATTTAGAGAACTCAGAACATTTCTTCTCTCCATTTGTGGATATGGGATTCAATAGTCTTCTTTGCAACTAATAAAACCCTTAATTGAGACAAATTGTGCCTGAGAGTTAAGCTGCAGTTTGGAAAACAACAAATGATGAAAAGCAGAAATATTAAGGGGAAAGGGTTGTCACAGAACTCAGTTCATATTTGTAGCTGTCCTCGTAATTTGTTGTCCTATAATAGTCTATATTGTAATCTAGCTATCAAGATTTTGTTTTACCCAAAATTTACCCCAAACATTCACTTATCTGAGGGATCCTTTGTGGTCTCTGAGCTTGGTTGTTTTCTTGCAGATGTTTCATTACCAAACTAGGTAACATCACCAGTACACTTCAACCTTGAGCTAAATATTCTCTTTTACTTATCTACTCATCTATTATAATTGAAAAACATTCCATGATAGGCAATACAAAGATGAAAATTAGTTAGTTATATTCTGTTCTTCTGGCCCATGTCTCACACCCTGTTCCGCCTTTGCTGGGATAAAAATCACAGCACAAATTACAGGTGGATGAGAACCATTAGTTCTTCACTGATAGTAATTGGGAAAAAAAAGACTTTTCTCATTTATCGATATGACATGACAGCTTAGAGGAGGAGGAGGAGGAGGAGGAAAGGATATGGGTAGCATTCACTGATCTTACAGTTACTGCCTGGTTGTACACCAAGTCTGACTATTGGGCTTTTCCTCCTCACGTATTTTGATGATGACTCAGTCTGTAGGATGCCAAACTCTGCATGCCAAAACAGCCATATGGGTTTGTTAATGCCTTTGGGAATGTCCCCAACTACATATTTGTGGAGGGAATGCTGAACAGTCACTCTTTGGGGTGAAACCAGGCTATAACTAGTTATTAAGAACAATCATTATTTTTTTAAGATTTATGCACAGCAGTACAATTGCCTTATTTTATATATTGATATTGATATAAATAATTGTTTGTGTATTGATACCATGGCATAGGCAGGATGATCAGTTCTGTAATTACCATATTGAAATATAAAATGTGTTAAAAACTGTACAAATTGTCTTCTGTATGTCATATGAATGCTTAAAATGCCTAGATATATTTTAGGAGGCTTCACAAAGAGAGAAACAGAAGATATTCATTTTATTTCTGAATAAATAGGCACCAGGTTACATTGTTGTTGCTCTGGAATCATACTGAACCTTTAAATAATTATTTGCTTTCCTGAATCTTAGCACTCCACATTTTTACACTTTCAAGGGGCTTCTATTTACCAAAATAAATGTATGCTGATTAATTCAATTCAACCTTCATTTTTTTGTTGTTACTTACTGAAATTAAGCCTAGCATTTCACTAACCTTGTTTAATCTCTGAAATTAAAGTTGGGTTGAGCATAGTTATTACTTGTATGGATAGCAAAGGAACATCAGGACTGGTGGCTAGGCTGAATCATTACCATTGTCACCATCACCAACTAGCCATTCTTGAACAAAACAAGCAAAAAAATCCACAACATAATAGACATGTTCAGTGAGTCACCAGCAATCAGGTTTCTCTTACAAAGGATGTTTTTATTAATGGAAAGTATAAATACAAATTTTAAACCACAAATATAATATGTAATGGTGTTTACAAATCCTTCATAAACATTTTTATGACTAGTAAACTGAATCACTATAGTTGTTAAATAAATCATGTGGTCAGTAAACAAATCCATTCTTCCAAATTAATGTTTTTTGCTGGAAACAGGCAAAAAATGTCAGAAACCAGCAAAATCAATCAATCAATCATGAATCACAGTCACTTGACTGCAGGATGCTACAAATGGTCATAAATGCAAACTGGTTGCCAAGCACCTGATAGGCAATCACGTGGCCGTGGGATGATGCAACAGTCATAACTTCATGAATGGCTCATATGTAGCTTTTTATAAATCTGTCATAACTTTGAAGAGTTGTTAAACAACTGGTTGTAAGTTGAGAGTTATTTGTGTCCATTCTTTCCCTTTGGGCTGCTATATAGTTATTATGTGGATGATGTCTTGAATGCTCCAGTATGTGTTTTTAAAGAGGCTTAGGAAAACTAGGATCTGGTGACTGTGCCAGGTCCATGTACCTAATAAATTGTTGGTTGTTGACGATGGCTAATAACAATGAGTGTTAATGGTTTTACAACCAAAAATAAACATGAACATCAGCTCTGTGTTATGGGTATCTTACATCCCCTTTATCTCAAGATGAGCTACTGTCTCCAGGTCCTAAGGATATTTGCCTCAATCTTTCCATCTACAAAATGTTGTCAAGAGAAAAGTCTTTACTAAAAGGAGAGTAATTTTACTAATGTTCAGAACTTTGTAGCAACAGCCAGAATTAGACATGGATAACAAAGGAAGCAAGGTTTCTAAACACCTATGACCAGGGGTGGGATTATATTGGTTCGGACCAGTTCAGGCGAACCAGATGTTAAAGTTACATCTGGTTCGCCAAAATGGTATTTCAACTGACCAGTTGGCCCCACCTGCCCCTCTCCTCCCAGGAGTCTCCACACGATGCAGGTAAGTGCAGGGTCTGCACAGAGGCTCTAGGAGGGGGAAAATGGCCTCCCAGAAGTACTGAAAGTCTGGTGGGCCTCCAGAGCCCAGGGGAGGCCATTTTCGCCCTCCCAGAAACCCGAAAGGCCTCCAGACCCTTGGGAATGTGAAAACACCCTCCCCTGGGCTCTGAAGGCCCATTGGAAGCCAGAAACAGGAAGTTCTAGTAGGCCATGCCCACCATGACCACGCCCACCCAGCAACCGGAGAGCAAGCCAGTTGCTGAGGTTTTTGGATCCCACTTCTGCCTATAACTTTGAGGTACTCAGAAAAGTTTCAAATGACAGTATGAGGATTCTGATCTTGCCTTTCTTTTTAAACATGAGTGTCTGTGTGTATATTCGTGTGAGAGAGCAATTCAAAGTAACAAGCAGTTATCTTTCTCCTTTTTGTGGGAAAAAGAACTCTACCTTTCACTTTTAGGAATGTGGGAAACCTTGCTGTTGAGTATGATTCATACAATGCTTACCATCTGACTTATCAGTGTGAGAAATGATGTTTGATTAGTTTAATTTAAATGTTATTAAGGTGGCCTTTAATGTTTAGATTTTTTTGTTTTGCCCACTGATTTATTTGTCCTGATCTTCACAGATTTCTTAAATGCAGAATTTCAAAACATAAATAACAAGAAAAAATGCACTCCTCAGACTGTCCACAATTGCATATCATGGATCACTATTCTTATGAGAAATAGCAATGGATTTAATACAGTTAGTGCCAATAAAATAAACCAGAGTTTCAATTCATGTAATTTGCTCCTTGTCAGAAGAAATTAAATGTGCCTGTATGTGTGCTTGTGTGTGTGTGCGAGTGAAAGCAAAACCCAACTGAAGTACTTCATTTTGTTAGCCTTTCTTAAGGAAACCCTACCCAAACAAGCCAAGATCACACAATGTTAAGAACAGTCAAGAGACCCAGCTTGGTGTACTAGTAAGGAACCAGGCCAGAAACATTCTAATCCTACTTTAGGCATGAAGGCAAGCTAGTGACATTGGACCAGTCATTCTTTCTCAGCCTTAGGAAGAAAGCAATGACAAAACAGTTCTGAAATCTTACCAAGAAAACTGCAGGGTCAACACTGACTTAAAGCAACAAAAAGAAAAAAAGAAAAAGAATAGGAAGCCAAGAGCTTCCACAAATGACGTGAGAAAAAGCTCAAAATGAATTTCTCTCTCTCTTCCTCTCCCTCCCCCACCCTCTCATCTATTTATCATCATCACCACTAACACCACCACCACCTTTTTAAGCTGTCTACCACCCTCACAGAGGGATTTCGCTTAGAGAATGTTTAAAGCAGGATTTATTTGCTTTTAGTTGTTTCTTTTCAAACTAGGAAGGAACTGTTTGTCAAAAAAAACCCCACCCTCTTTTGTGGAAACTCCTATTATCCCATCTATTTTTCAGGGTGCTCTGACCTCACCAAACCTTTCAGCTTCTTTCTGAGGTATTAAGATTTTATTGACTGAATTTTGTTTGAACAGTATCAATGAAATCAACTGTGACATCCTGTTGGTGCACTTTATTAATGAAAACAACGATTTTGGAAAAACTCTGTGGCTTCTAGTCAACGCATTAACTGCCTGGTACATTCATCTGTACTCGGTTACAGGGATGCAGCAGCCCTTTCAAGAGCAATGGTGACATAAATGTCATCAGCCTGGTGGCTTTCCTGCAGCACAATCTCCTCATGCTTGTAGGTAAACAACAAACCACAAAAAGCAAGTCTTGTTTAATAAATTATCTCCAACGTTTTCATAGAGAACAGAAAGGTATTGAAAGAATCTAAGTCAATTCATCTGAATCTGTGGCAAACTAGATTTATTTGACTTTAATCTATCATGGACCATTAGCATTGTCAGTGTTCCATATTTAGAGCATATTTTTGCTCTAAAAAAAAGAGAATAAGAGACTTAGTCTGGACCATAATGTCAAATTGCTCAGAGACAGACAATTTCAATGAAAGAACTGCCTTCCACAAATATTTCATTGGCCCATAATATAATTTATTGACACACAGGCTATGAGCAGATGAATTGAGAAATAGGTATTCACTCCTTCTCCTTCTTCTCCTTCTGCTTCTCCTCTCTCTCCACTCCCTCTGTCTCCTTGCTCTCTGTGTGTATTATCCTGTTTTCCACTAACATTAGCAGAAGCTTTCACCAAGTTTAACGCATCTTTTTTGTTTAAGCCCCTGTCCCACGGCACCAACGGATGCAAAGAAGATGAAAAAAGCTTGCCATCCATTGGAAAACGCGATGTAACCGTTGTGTACTCACTGCATACGTATTTCATATGCTCTATCCCTCGAGCATCCATCCACTGAGATTTCATCCACGCAAGAAGTTTTGACCTGCACAAAACTTTGTGAACGGATGAACTTTCCACCGCGTACAATGTACATCCACAGCATATACGGGCAACAAACGTTCTATGTCCGTTATCATCCGTTAAACATCCACTGTATCCTCTCTGCATCCTCTGACCATCCCCTCAACTCACATCCGCTGCAGCTGAAAACGGAAAGAGGGAGTCCCGTCATCTCTATTCATCCTGCTTCGCACGCTGGAATTAACAGGAAAGGGGCAGGCATACGAACCGAGAGAGAGTTACAGCGGATACTTGTCACACTACTATCAGCTTCACGGAGCACATGGGAGATAGAAAGGGAATGGGATGAAAGCCGGATTCGACTCATCCGTCGGGTATATATATATATGGAATTAAAATGCGAGCAGGAGAATTGAAGAAAGTTTGTACTCTCCTGGGAAGGCTGATCTTCCTCCTCCACATCATCGCTTAGTGATATATCTTCCTGAAAGAGCATCTGAGTGGGAATCTTGTTAAGGGAAATGGAAATGAAAGTATATATGACGTGTATCAAGAGAGAAGGTGAGAGAAAGTATGTGAGAGGGAGCCGGAACATCCCTAGAGCCGGTAACTATCTGACTATTTCCTATAAAGTAGAGACCGAGGGGAGGAAAAGCGAGCGGTATATGTAGGGCTCAGTATGAGTCGCAGCAGGGTGCCGTGAACTGTTACCAGACCCATCCTTCCATTGCCTGTGCGCTCGCGCGCGGTCCTTCCACAATCATCCATTGCCCACCATAAGTGCGGATTTCATAGACATTTTTCCTACCAGTCCCGTATGGTTGAAGAAGGCGAATCAAATCGATCGCCACGGCCGATGGCCGGTGGAGAGAGCGCTATATAACCCTGTTCAGACTGTTTCACCTTTCCTACTACAGAGAGAGAAGTGAAGGAAGATGTCCAAGTAGCTGTGTGGTCCGAGGATGGATCTGAGAAGTGGTCGAGTTGTGGAGTCGACTGTATGTCACCAGTTGATGGTTGGATTCGCTGAGGCAACACTGAAGACCCTCATCTGCATTCCATCACTTTCATGAGGATGCGCCACGCCTGTTTGACGAACTTTGGTACAGCGTCTGAGACTTGTACAGCATTGGACCAAGCCGCAGCCACCCAACTTCTGTCGCCAATACTGGACCCTGGGACTGAGGTGGACACTGATTCGGTCTATCTGCGGTCACCTGGCCTGCTTGGAACCAGCATTACAAAAAGATGCCAGTATGCATAGGAGGTGCGCACACAACGCGCTTATTTTGCTCGCACACATCAGCAAAGTTGGGTCAGGTAGGAAAGTTGGTGCGCAGGCACATCATCGAAGAAATATGCTGGAAGGAGAGTCCTCGAAGTGCCCTGAGCGCGGTAGACTGAGAGCAAAAAAGGCCCCTGAGAGGGAAAACTTGCAGAACAGAGTGGTATCACGAGGGTGAAACTTTCCCCGAACACACGATTGGAGCCATAAGATGGGCAACAGACTACGTTCGGGTCTGGCATGTGTGGGTATGCACGCTCAGCTCACTCCAGAAAGGCTCACTTCATGTTCAACTGTGACAAGGGCTTCTTCCGTATCGATGTCGCCTCTTTTTGCCATTGGGTGCGATGTCGTAGCGACTATATGATGTTTCATCTCACATCGGATGTGCTGCGCTGTCCAGGCAAGGGTCAGCTTCAGATAGCCAGGTATAAAATGCAAGTGACCTCAAGGATGGGCTAGAATGCAACCTCATCATGGGTTTTCCAGATCCAGACCCCCTACCCAATGAATCACGATAAGATGTGTGCCCTAACTTCATCGTTGGTGATGGATGCCTCTCTCCAAATCAGACCTACCTCATGAAGCCCTACACTTCAAAATACACCGTAGAAGAGAATATTCAACTACAGGCTGTCAAGGGCAAGACGGGTGGTGGAGAATGCCTTTTGTGCGTCCTGGCCAACAGGTTTTCCAGAATACTTCTCACCATCAGCAGCTCACCAGAGACTGTGAGGAGCATCATGAAGGGCCTTGGACTGCATCTCTGCCACAATCTCTTGCACACCCGCAACCCAGTGTTGCAAACAGACTTGTGGAGCGTCAACAAAGAAATGGGGACATGGAGCCTGGTGAATGGAGGCAAGGACGAAACCTGACAGACACCTGATGTGTACATAGGCCCCAACAGAGCTTCACGTAAAGGGAAAGAAGCAGCACAACCTACTGAGACACTGATGCAACTCCCCAGCTGGAGCAGTGGAGTGGCAAGACAGGATGATAGATGATTAAATGGATGCTTCCTTGAGTCTGTCTTCATAACACTGATGAGATTGTGCCATGTATGTTGAGTGGTCCTACAATGAATAGGACATTAATAAAGAGCTTTGTTTATTTTTGAAATGTGTTGATCAATGAATAAATTTTATTGATAATAAAGATCCATATGTTGTGGCACCATGGGAGGTGGACCATACAGTCCCACTATGCTTGCCACTGGAGGTTCACTCTATCTCCACAACTATCCTTATCTATCACACAATCTATCCTTTATCTATCCCACAAGCATGGCAAAGGCTTAACCATTTGTTCAAGGTTTTCACAACACTTTATTAAGAAAGAAAAATGAACCAAGTGTCTCAAGCAAAGATAACCCTTTATAACTTTCTTAGGTAACTTTGATGACTTTATTATAATAGCAAAATGAACCAAGTAACTGAATTTAAATGTGTTAAGCAAAGCATAACCTTTATTAACTGTCTTAAAGTAAACTGTATGACTTGTTGTTAAAAAAGCAAAATGAACCAAGTAAAGTGTCTTAAGCAAGATAAAAGTGAACAAGTAACAACTCAATCTCTGGACACTATTGTTCAGTCACTCTTCTGAGTGCATGTCCATGGCTCAGCTGTTAAGCGGGAGTCGGACTGTGGAGGTGGCTGTGGCTTGAGTGCTGGTCCTGAGGCATTGGGGTGCTTGGCCCCGAGGGTACAAACAGGTGGTGGTGCATTCAGGAAGCTCTCAGAGAGCTGACTCAGTCCTGTGAGGTTGAGGAGGCCCTTTCATCAAGTACCTGGGATGTTAGGCACAAGACTGATGACAGATTGTCCGTTGACGGCTTGGCTCGTGGGGTGGAGGAAGGAGGATGTGATAGTGGGGCTGTCTGGTCTGCAGCTGGGCGAGGTGTGGTGTCTGTGGCATGCGATGAACCTGGGCCTGGACTGGGAACGTCTGCTTCTGCTATGGGAAGTCCTGGTAGTACATAGCCTTGGTAAGAGGCTGTTGAAAGCCGTGGAAGAGCTGTGACATCGCCTCTGGGGGTGGAGAGCAGTCCTGGAAGTGGGTAGAGCAGCTACAGCTGGGCCTTGAGGGTTGGCTGCAGAAATGCTGTGTGATCTTTTCCTCCTTCATCACCTGTTACTGGGCCTCGGGCATTTCAGGGAGTGACACATGGTAGGTGATGAAAGTGTGGCGGCTGGAGGACCCTCTTGTCCACGTGGACCAGCTGAGAGAGAAGTTCTGTGCTGGTCTTCATTCATGTCCCTGATCTCCAACAGGACAGGTGTGGCTCTGGCTCTCCCAGTCTGCCTCTCTGCCTCGATCCTGTGGATGGTGGCTGGGGGGGTGGGGGTGGCGTCGGTGTGGCTTGCCGTTTCTTCCTCATTTGTGACAGGGGATCCTCCAAGTTCTGGCGGCATGGGGAGTGCAGCTGTCGTGGGGGTCTCTGCTCTGGGGCCCTCTGAAGACACCGTCCTGCCTGGACAGGGTCTGGCTGGAAGAGAGGACTGCGTTTTCTGTGGGCTGGTCTGAGGGAGAGGGGTGTCAGAGGGGCTGTTCCTCAGTGGCTGACCTCACCCTCCAGGAAGCTGCACTTGGCCATGATGTACATCTCCTGGTCAGTGAGCTTGCACAGCGGCCTGCCCAGATTTTTTGAGGTTATAGCTTGCCATACCAGGGTGTGCATGTGCTTCCCCATCCCAGGAGTACCAGTCTGCAGTGGTACGCCCACCTGGCTCTTCTGCCTTGTCTCTCCCATGCTGCCTGTCTTTTTCCTGGGTGCCCTCCGCGATAAGTCTGTGGCCCTTTCTCCACAGGTACACGCTCCTCACTATTCAGCACTCCTTCTCATGGTCCTCATGGAAATTGGGTAACTGTTTCCTCTCTCCCTTCTCCCTCCCTTGCCTCTTCCTATCCCTCTGGGAGGGGCTTCGAGCAGGGCCTTCAGGGGCTTGAAAAGCAGGACCTTGAGCAGCAGGGCTTTGATGGGCTTGGGGCTGGTCCACCACAGCAGCCAGCAGCAGTAGCGAGCAGTAGGCAGCAGCAGTAGAAGTAGCAGCACCAGCAGCAGCACAGCTAGCATCAGCAGCACCAGCAGCTTCAGAGTCAGTGCCAGGGGGGTTGGGATGCTGTTTCTGTCCTTTTGCCAGGGCTGGCACGAGAAGGCACCCAGCTTCCTCTTTTCCCTGACTGAGACGAATCTATGGTGTTCTTTGAAGATGTATGTGGCAGCAGCACGTCTTTCCTCTGAATGCTGACTGTGTGTGAGCTGGATCCTTTTATATCTGCAGAGCTGATGCGAATTTACTCCCCAGCTATGACGCAGTGAAATGCTTTGCATCCGTATACATAAACGCGAGGGATACCGCTTTGCTTCCTATATAGCGTCCCGATGATGCATCCGCGTTCATCCGCTATGTATCCGCCCCTCTCCGCTATGCGTCCGCTTCGGCAATTTCTCCCCCGGAAGCCTTTCGGAAAGTTTCATCTTTGCTTCCATCCAGCTGCTCAATGTCGCTAAGCCTTCCTATGAACATCCCATTTAACATCCCTGCTACATACTACCCCAGCGTCCGTTTCTTTTCCGTTCTTTTCCATCTGTTTATTCCAAATTTTCGCCACCATTTTTGGAGGCCAGATGACAATGAATTGGAGCCACCCGCGCGCGCGCGGAATTTTGCTCATCCGATGTGGTTCCCATTATGCATTATGTTTTGCGTCCGTCGGCCAGTGGGACCTAGCCTTTACTTTGAAGGCAGTTATGGCTGGTGCTCTCTGGTCCATACCACTACTACATTGGTCTCAGATCCCCAGTTATTTCCTCCTTAAAGTTGGCTTTTGAAGGAAGAAAGGATGCTGACCAGTTTGCAAGCTATATTTCCTCTTCCTTCAGCAAGTTTAAACTGTACAAGTCTAGTTCCTATCATAAACACTGAAAAATTATCTCATTAGTTGATTTGGACTGGATTAGATATTAGAGGCTTGCTATTATACTTGGGATGAATCTGGGAACCAAGAGGCTACAGCAAGTTATAGTTGTCCAAGGAAGAAAGAGGTCACATGTTACCCCCTTTTAATGAATGGTTTTACTAGCTTTTATTCTTATAAGCTGTCTCACAGATGGGACCAGAAAAACTGGTGAATATTATTTCTTCTTTTTCAGATTCATAAATTGTTGATTTGTGTGAGTCATTGAAATTATAAGCTTGCATATTTTCCTGTGTGTGCTTTAAAATATACATTTAGTGCAAGGTTTTTTTCCCCTGAAACTGCTTAATTGTAGATATTTTGCAAATTTTCTCAATGCAATACTCTTATGTTCATTATTTTCATGAATATATGCAATTTGAACACATTGTTCTGCACATATACTATACTTGTCAAATTACATTGCAAAATTCACAGAAATGAAACATTTGAGAATATTTAACTTTTAGTTCCTTTATTGGTTTTTAACATGTAAAATCTAATAAGTTGGCTTTTAAATGCAGACTAAAGAAATCCCATCCCCCTGATTTAGTGTCTGAACAGCAAGGTGAGAAGCATAAGAGTTATCACCCTCCATAGACAAACCCAATATAAAATTATGCAGAAAGGAAACAAGAATAATTAAAAGTGTTCTATTGAGAAATAGGAAAATTAGTCTGAGTTGTGAAAAGCAAGCAGAAGAACAGAAAAGAAATATCTATCACAATATATATATTTAGCTCCTGTGATTAATACTGTGAGGGTATAGGCTTCTTATTTTGAGTGGCAGGGAGGCTTTCCTTAAAGATAGAAATAAAATGAATTTCTGGATTTGTTTAAAGAGAGATGGAAGGGTATACCTTATGTATTACAGATGTGTATGTGCCTTTAATTCATTTTTGACTCCTGACAACTACATGGATTAAACCCATGTAGTTTTCTTGACAATGTAGTTTTTTTTGGAAACATTTTACCACTGCCTTCTTCAAAAGACTAAGAGAGAGCAACTGATGGATCCAGTGACTAATAAATTGGCTGCATTCCAGAGGGAGCTTGGTGTTGTCCTGGAAGATCTGCTGCCCAGTCTGACCAAATCCCTGATGGTCACTGGAATGAGAAGGCAGTTGATACTTTGGACTGAACTGTACCTGAGTGACCTCTCAGCTCCCATGTATACTCTTATCCATATATAATTTTATTAAAACTTTTAAACAAGGAGATAAAAACTAAAATAATCTAATAGAAAGTAAAAAAGTAAAAAAGAAATGAATCAAAGAAAAAGCAAAAGATCAAGAAAATACACATTGTAAGTTATTCAGCACATGTAACACCACTATTAGTGTCAAGAAAGACTCATTCTTTCACCTAGTTGCTTCTTTGCTCTTAGCTTAAATGACAATTGGGGGGTTTGCAATGTTGGGGTGGGAATGGAATTCCAGGACTCTGTCTGCAGATCATGAGACCCAGCTGCCATCAGCAAAATCATACCACACAGGTGTTTGAACAATCCAGATTGTTCCCATAACAAAATAATCAGATGTAATTGGACACTGCAATGAACTGAAGGGGTGGAAAAAATAAATTTAACTATGTGGACTTCTGCATGTTTTCACTTCTTCTGTGCCAATGTAGTGTATTCAGGAATTATTTTACTTTTGGGAAGCCCAATGTCCCAGGAGTTTTCTTTTTGATTCGCGAGCTAGACATCTGACAACTTGGCTGCATATGGATTCCAGTATGCTTTTAGATGCAATTCAAGTTGCTGGTCATTATCTTTAAAGATCTTCATAGGTTAGGATCAGATTATTTGAAGGACCATCTCTCCCCAGCTGTTTCTAGCTCTCCAATCAAATGTTTTAGATCCCCTTGGACAAAAAAATGCAGTTGGAAGACAAGCCTTTTCTGCTAGAGTATCCAGCTTGTGGAACATTCAACCTATAGAGATTTAGATGGCACCAATTCTGCTGGCCTTTCCTAAGGCCCTAAAGACTTGACCCTGTGACCTCAGCTTTGAGTCCCAAGGAGACATGAGGATCTACTTCTTGGTTATACTGTTGATTTGAGTTGATGTTGTTCAGTCACTGTGTATTTTAACTTTTGTAATGTTTATAATTGTTTTTACTTTATTTCAACTTTGTCACCGAGAGTCACTTGTTATCATGGTCAACCATAAAAATGTAATAAATAAATAAACTGGACCAAACTCATTGATCTGGTTTCAATGTCTAAGGCAGGACTAGAACTCAAAGTCTCCCAACTTCTAGTCAAGAGCCACATCAAACTAGCTGTTAACTCCAGTTTTATGTATGTGGATTATGTGGGAGAACAAGGATGGAGTAGAAAACTGAAGTTAAAAGAGTGGGAAGATCCAGATTCTAATTCTGTCTATAGCTACAGAAACCAATTGAATGATTTTCTTAGCCCCAATCAGCTTCAGAATCTGTCATAAGGCAGTTGATAGCTTTATTATATGCACAATTAGCATTCCATAAGAACTGCACTGAGTGTAATGCAAAACTGATGGATCCTGCAACCAAAGGGGACAAACACTTAAACTAAGTCAATCTTGTGAAATTTCAGCTTCAAGAGGTATCAAATTATAGAAATACTTTACAGATTTTTCAAAGTGGTGTCTTCCCTCAGCAATTTTCCAACTGACTCAGTTCACCTTTTAAGAAAAGGGGGCAACCTGTTTCCACTTAAAATGCCAGGCTGTGATAAAATTATACTTATGAGGGTGGAGGAGGTAATGATATCAAGGAGGTGTGATATTTCCACAGTTCAGTTTTCCCCTCCTTTCTATCAGGAAGAACCCCATCCCACATCTTTTGCTTTAAATAGAACAAGACGGATATCCCCTTATTTTTTTCCCCCTAGTATATTTTGCTTCCCTCTCTCAACATCGGCATGCATGTGCATAGGAAAGCAGATGGATATTCTTTATTTATTTGTTTGACTTTGGTCCTTCCTTTCTTTTTTGAGCCTATGGCAGTATATATAACAATTCTCCTCAAATATCATCCTGCCACAACAGCACTGAGATAAGTTAGATTGTATTGTCAATTAATTTTCATAATTAAGGGAGGATTTGACTTCGGTTCCCCCCAGCCCAGATAGAACACATCAAAATTCTATCACAATTACTGTTTGAAATGATGAGTTGACAGAATCCTATATAATAGAATGAGTTGAATTATTTGTTCTTGTAAACTATGTATATATGTGCATACACCTGTGTGATGTTAAAGTAAAAAAAACAACAACCTAGAAATACAAGGTGTGGACTGCAACAGAGCCATTGTCCCACTGATATTCAGGTTTCATATATTTGTAGAAAGTTGCTTTCTTTTTCTTTTTAAATAAGTTAGGAAGACCATTAAAACATTACCTTCCTAACTCATCACACAAGGGGATACCAATACATTTTTCAATCTCATGATTTCCCATATTTGAAAATGCACCTCTTTATCAGAACAGCTCTTTTGGTAATAGGTACTTCCTATTTGAGTCAGTTTATGTTTTATCTAAAAATGAAATGAGTTTCAGTTTCCTTTAAATGTTTGGTTCACCTAAGTAACAACCTGCATTTTATCTCTGCAGATCAGATTCAGCTACATATGATTCTAAGAAGTCACCTGATTTAACAGTCTGAGTTTTGCTCCTGAAATCAGCACGTTGTGTTCAAAAACCAATGTTATATAGTCTGATGTTTTGGTTATCATATGCAAACATTATTAATCTTCACTGGAAGTTTTTATAGGCAGGACCTAACTGGAAAATAATTGTTTTTTTTTTTTCTTAATTGATTTTGTACCCTCAAAGTACGTGATAGTTTCCTTGAAACTAAGATCTAGTTGCCAAATGCTTGGGAGGAAAAAGTTGTTTGCTGTGCAGGCCAGCCATTACTGGAATGAGGAACACTTTTAAAAAAAATATTAGAATTTTTCAATATAATGAAAGTATAAAAATGAGAATAAAAAGAAAAAAGAATGAAGAAAAAGAGAAGTGACTAAAAGAAAGAAAACAGATTTTTGTCTTCTGTTCTTTCTATTGAGCAATTGTCATTTTACTCTTTCCCCTGTCTTTAATGTTTTCTTATCCCCAAATCCATAAACCATCATTTCAGTCTCTCCTTATTTTAGGAAAAAAGACATATAAGGCTTCCAGACTTAAAAATAACAACAAAAAAAACCACCTTATCATTTGTTCCTTGATCAAACAGGTCTGCTCTGACATTTCCATAAGCACTGTCAATTCAACAATGCAGCTCTCTACTCTCAGTATTGTATTCTTCTTCCATGTTTCTAATATTGCAGCAGATACCATATATAATATTAGTTTCCCATATCTTTTTTTCTATTTCAACATCCATAAAACCAGAACATCTTGACAGTTCCATTTTCTTCTTCCAAACAACAAAGTGATAAGAGAAGCATCAAGTAGCTCTTTGAAGTAAAAGGAAAATGGGCATCAGTGACATATTCTTTCTGTTCTGGAAGTATCTGATAATAGGACACTTACAACTCTGTTGCAAAACAAAATTGCTTTTCACAGTCAGTCTCTGTTACAGAGACCTTTGTCAGTCACTGGTTTATCCAGATACAAGAACTATGATGTGTGGCAAGTAGTAACCAGGGGTGGGCTTCAAAAAATTTAGCAATGTGTTTTCTTTCTGATTGCTGGGTGGATGTGGCCATGATGGGTGTGGCCTAGTCAGCCTGCTGCATCACAGCAGGAGAGGAGCATTTTTTTTCCTCCCCGGGCTTTCCTCAAACCTCCAGAAGGATGAAAGCAGCCTCCCTGGGCTATGGAGGCTCTCTGCAAGCCAGAAATGGGCCCATTTTCATCCTTTCCAAACTTCCAGGAGGCCTGTTTTTCAACCTCCCCAAGCCTCCACATGCCCTCGACTTACCTGCATCCAAAACAGGCCGCATGGGGATTCCTGGGAGGGACAAGGTGGGCAGGGTGGGGCCAGCCAGGAGTGAGATTTGGGGGTTCTCCGAACTGCACAGAATTTTAGCTAGGGGCTCTCCCAAACCCCTGTGAACCCTCAGCAGCCCATCCCTGGTAGTAACCAGAGATTTGAATTCAGTGTGTCCAAAAAAACCAGAGAGGCTTCAGTATAGTGGAGTTATATGCTACAATAGGCAACATCAATAACACCATCACAGTCCTAAGTTAAACTTAGAAACATCCTCTGTTCAACAAACAAATAAATAATTCTAAAATTTAAAAGAAAAAAAATAATTCTCAAAAGATTTGAGACAAACATGGTCTTCTTTCGGGGGGGGGGGGGG
>BHFT01000264.1:31926-63876 GCA_004320025.1 Laticauda laticaudata
GGGGGGGGGGGGATGAGCAAATTAAACCAGGGGGTTTAGCTCAGTATTGTTTATAATAAGTCTTCTACATGTATCATCACTCTGGGGTTTACCATTGGAAAGGCCATGTTATGCATTTTACTAACATGCCAGACATGTGAATTTAAAAAAATAAAAAAAATAAAAATCCGGATATGCCATCTGCTGTATGAGTATGCAATATAATTTCCTGTAGTTTGATATGTTGCTGTACAGGAAGTTAATGCAGCTGCAAAGTCTATGAAGGATGGAAGGTGGTTTTCATGCCAGATTTTATGCAGAAGACAACTGTATATCAGTTCCTACAATTCTGCAGGTATTACTGAGAAATCTACTCTCTTTAGATACTGGGCAAACTGCTGCTATGATGCCAGGAAAAAAATAAACCAAATTGTTCAAGATTTCCTTATTATAAATGTATAAAAACTCTGGCACTAAAGATTCTAACTGTTGAGTGAGGCACTATTTTACTGTGCTTGTTTCAAGTACGGTGTTGTGTATAGAACTTGGTAGACTCCAAATATCTTAAACTGATTGGCCGAATAGGCCGTTCTCGGATTGGTCAGTTAAGTGCCATTCCGATTGGCCCGCCTGACGGTGGGAACACTTGAACAGCTGTCATTGGCCACAAGCTGCGAGCAAGCCGCTATAAGAAGGGCTGCCGCGGCTTGGGTAAATGTTCTGTTACAAATCACTATACTGTTTTAATAAAGAGCTGTTTGTTGGAACCTGGTCTTGCGCACCTTATTTCCAAATGGAACATACGATTACCTCTGAAAGTAGATAATTCTGCCTCATTTCTGGAGGGCAATATCACTAACTCAGCCACTACTTGTTATGATTAGAAAGACTTCTGCGCAGATACTTTGGAGAACAGTTGGCACCTACTGTTCAGATGTAACATAGAAGTCCAGAATGGGACAACTTGGCAGGGCCAGCTCAGCATGGCCAGCTCACCTCACCACCTCACCACCTCACCAGCTCACGACTGCCAAGTCGCCTCATGTTCCACTAACTCTTTTAGAAGGCATGTCTGCATGTCATTGTTTCTCACTGTCAGAGGAGGAAGTCTTAGGATGGCTTTAGTTGTTTCAGTTTGATATTTTCCCTCTTATTCCACTTTCAAATGTTGTATGAAACCAGTGTATTAATGCACATAGAAGTGATAGTTAGAAATGTTAAGCTCCATTTGACAAACTTGAGAAGAGTTCATACTCTTCCTTTTTTCTTTAGGATGTTGAATATTTCCAAGTGGGAAAAGCATAATCAATCTTCTCAGATTAAAAGAGAAAAAAAAAAGTCTTGGACCAAACCAAGATATCTTTGTATTTATTTTATAAAGCTATGTCCTCTGAAGAGGGAGCAGCTCAATTTGTACAATTTACTAGATTCACAGGAAAGAAGTAATATCTACAGAATTATGAGAAGCTAAATTGGTTACTTGGCATGGCTTGGTGGGTGTGGTAGGGAAAGGATACTGTAAAATCTCCAGTCAGAGATGGTATTTGCCGGTTCTCCGAACTCCTCAAAATTTCCGCTACCGGTTCTCCAGAACTGGCCAGAACCTGCTAAATACCACCTCTGGCCTGTTCCCCAGTTCACTAGCAATGTAAAAGAAAGCAAAACACTAACAAATAGACAATGGCGAAAGAGGAAGTGAATTTTATTTTAAACAATACATGAGATGTATTTTTTAATACATGACAAGTACATATTTTAAATGTAGGATCTATTAGTGCTGCTGTTGTAAACATTATTTTTAATCATTCTCCTGCTTACTTCACACTTGATAAATTCTCAACAGTGGAACTCTACCATCATTGAATTTCATCTTAACTAAGCCTTCTGTTGCTATGAAAAACCCCAAATATTAGGGAGCTGCAGTATATTAAAGCAGAAAAACTCATGGTATCCTATCATTGGGATTGTTCTAGTTGACTTATTGACTCTCCTGGCATTGTCTACATTTATGAAGAAGGTTATTTGATTTGTTCCTATTTTCAGGTATTTTTCCTTCTTTTGTTGAAATGGGTTATCACTTTTGTAACAATGTTTGTTAAGAGTCAGGCAAAAGGCTGTAGTCACAGATAAATCAGAAAAGGAATACCATAGAGCAGGGTGGGTTGCTGGGAGCCCACAGGGGTTCAAGAGAGCTCCTAGCTAAGATTCTGTACAGTTCAGGGAACCTCAAAATCCCACTCCTGGCACCCACGCTTCCCATGAGTCCCCATGTGGCTCATTTTGGATGCAGGTAAGTGCAGGACATGCAAAGGCTCAGAAAGGGTGAAAACAGGCCTCCTGGAAGTTTGGGAAGGGTGGAAATGGTGCCAGTTTCTGGCTTCCAGAGAGTTTCTGTAGCCTGGGGAGGCTGTTTTCACCCTACTGGAGGCTTGAGGAAAGCCTCTGGAGTCTGGGGAAGGCAAAAATCCCCCCCCCCCGGCATGATACAGGAGGCTGACTATGCCATGCCCACCATGGCCATGCTCACCCAGCAACTGGGCAGAGAACCCATTGCTAAAATTTTTGAAGCCCACCCCTGGATAGGAGTGCAGATCTTGAGCTCTCAAATCCTCATATGTCTCCAGAAGCATTGAGAGCCACTCCCATTCTAGATCCCCATATCCAAAATTGTTAAAGGTAAAAGTTTCCCCTTTCCAATCATATCTGACTCTAGGAGGTGATGCGAATTTCTGTTTCTTAGCCAAGGGAGCTAGCATTGTCTGAAGACATTTCTGTGATCATGTGGCCAACAGGACTACGTGCCAAGGCACATGAAATGCTGTTACCTTCCCACTGAATTGGTACCTATTAATCTATTTGCATTTTTATGCTTTCAAACTGCTAGGTGGGCAGGAGTTGGGGCAAGTAACGGGAACTCACCCAATCATGCCGCACATGGGTCTCAACCCTGGGCTGTCAGCTTTCCAGTGCCCTTAACTACTTAGCCATTGTGCTCCATCCCCAAATTGTTAGCAAATTGTAATTTTCAATCAGAACAAAGGAAAAGGTATTAAATATAACATGCATACTTACCTGAAGACAATGCATGGATTAAATATGAATGTAAGCTAAGTTGTACATTTCTTTTGCCTTGGTACCATCTACTTGTTTCTTGACAGTCTCTTCCAAAAGTATGGCCCTTGAACTGAAAAAAAAAAAAACCTGTATCTCCCTGGTCTAAAATCATATTTACATGAGAGGGATGTTAATGTTAAAAATGTCTGATCTCCATTTATATTTTGCATACAATTGGACTGAGCTTCCTTTTAACATGCCCTTCTGTACTGAGTTCTTCTGGAAAACACCCTAAATACAGCCTTGAATTAACAATATTATTTCATTGTTCCAAAGAAGCAAGAGAACAGTCTTTCACTCTCTTTGATAAATGTTGATAAATGATCTTATTCATGTTTTACATGCATTCAATTTCCGTGGTGGCTTTTCACATACAATTGAATGTTTTTCTCTGAATCCAAGTTTCTTTAGATAACAGAATTGACAAAGAAGCCCGTATATGAAGTATAAACTTCCTGTGGAACTCTATCTTCATTTTGTATCTGTGTTTGTCATAAGAAATGAGGGTCATATAATACCCAACAGCCATGCATCTGTGTCATTTGTGACCAAGACAACAATTTCAACATAAAAGACACATGTTATTTTGTCAGTCTTAAAGGCATTTCCAGGGAACTTATATTATTAACACTGAAAAATAAAAAAGCTAAGAATAGTTTACTAAGAATAGTAAACTATGCCATATTAAAAAGCCAGTTAGTATGTGAACAATAGTTCCAACTGTCCCTCCCAACTCCTGTTCTGTTCTGTTCTGTTCTGTTCTGTTCTACTCTATTATTCTATTCTATTCTATTCTATTCTATTCTTATTCTTATTCTTATTCTTATTCTAATTCTAATTCTAATTCTAATTCTAATTCTAATTCTAATTCTAATTCTAATTCTAATTCTAATTCTAATTCTAATTCTAATTCTAATTCTAATTCTAATTCTAATTCTAATTCTAATTCTAATTCTTATTCTTATTCTTATTCTATTCTATTCTGTAGTTGTTTCTTTTCTCTTAAGAATGCAACTTTTTATACATTACCCTGAGAAAAGGCTCAATTTAATTCAGTGGGTTATTGCTAAATGGGTAGAAACAGCAGATGTGGTTAGAACCCAAGCTGTTTTAGAATAAAATAGAACAGAACAGAATAGAATAGAATAGAACAGATAGGATTCTTTATTGGCCAAGTGTGGTTAACACAAGGAATTTTGTCTTGGAAAAATGCTCTCAGTATACATAAAAGAAAAGGGGAAAGGATACATTATCAAAGGTCAAGAATCTAGTTAAAACTTATAATAGTCATAGGATACAATAAGGCAATAAATCATTAGGAACAGACAAATAGAATCGTTAAAGATACAGCCGACAATGTTACAGGTGACAAAGTCTACAGTCATTACAGTAAGGTGGGAGGAGATGGGTGATAAGAGGTTAATAGCAATAGTAGTCCAGACTTTGTAATAGTTGCACAGCGTTGAGGGAATTAATTTGTTTAGGCATAGTGAATTGAATTTCAGGAAAAATGTCTTTTGTGTTAGTTGTTTGGTGGTGCAGTGTTCTATAGCAAGCATATTTGGAGGGAAGGAGTAAAACAGTTTATGTCCGGGATGTGAGGGGTCTGTAAATATTTTCACAGTCCCCGCCTTTGCCTCTTTTTGATCGTGCAATATACAGGTTCAATGAAGAGGTTTGTAGTAATTGTTTTTTTTCTGCAGTCTAATTATCTCTGAAGTCTGTTGTCTGTCCTGTTGGGGTTGCAGACAACCAGACAGTTTGTTAGAGGTGCAGATGATAGACTCAATAATTCGCTCCGTAAGAATGTATCAGAGCTTCCTTGGGCAGTTTGAGCTTTCTGAGTTTGGCGAGAAAGAAATTCTTTGTTGTGCTTTTTGATGATGTTTTTTGATGTTTGCTGTCCATTTTAGGTATGTGATATAAGTAGAAACTAGAAATTTGAAGGTCTCTACTGTTGAACTGTGTTGTCTAGTATTGTAGAGGTGGTAGGTTGGGGAGGGTTTCTTCTAAAGTCTACACGGATTTCTATGGTTTTGAAGTGTGGTTAGTTCAGATTATTCTGGTAAACATGAGGCAGTTTGGTACATCCTCCTGCTGTATGCATATTCATCATTATCTCAATGAGACAATCACTGTTGTGTCATCTGCAATTCCGTATTTTAACAGATGGATATTGAGATACAGTCATTGGTAATTTAGGGCGAATAGAAAGTGGGATGAAAGCAACATTTGGTGGGCCTGTCCTAATTGTACAGGTATCAGATGTGATTTGCTAGCTGCTTCCTGTCTGTTTAGGAAAGCTTATGATTCACTTACAAGTGTGTTTCAGGTACGCTAGCTGGTTTATTTAGTTAGAAGAATGTTGGAATGATGGTATTGAATGCTGAACTGAAGTCTACAAAGAAGACCTTGCGTAGGTATTTGGAGATTCATAAGTGTTGTAGGATGTTAGTGGGCAGAGTCATATTTAACAGCATCATCTGTTGATCTATTTTGTCGTATGCAAACTGCATGGGATTTAACAGCGATCCGTGATGTTTTTCAGGTGGGGCAGCACTAGCTTTCAAAGACTTTCAAGTTTTGTTTGTTTGTTACTCCTCCAGAGCCATAGTGGCACAGTAGTTAGAATGCAGTATTTGCAAGCTGAACTCTTGCTGATTCCAGGCAGTTAATTCTGATTGGCTCATGGTTGCTCAGTCTTCTATCTTCAAGGTCAGTGAAATGAGGACTAGATGTCGGGTGGAATATGCTGATTCAATGAATCACTTAGAGAGGGTACAAAGACTGTGAGTCATATATCAGTCCAATGTGCTATTGCTATTAGAACCTCAAGAGCCACGCAACTCAAGTCAACAAGAATGCAAGTGTAGATGTCTTGAGTGCTGGCAACTGTATTTGTGAGTCGATGTTAAATGCATAAGTTCCCAAAAATAAATGAATCAAGATAAAACTAAATTTCATTTCATTTCTTTTTATTATTTTGAATTATCAGTATGGTATTCATGTCTGTATTGAAACATGCAAAGGCTTGGCTAAATAAACGCATTAATAAGCTTCCATACTAAAATTATATACTGGGGTCATCAATGGGACAGTAACAGCTATGAAACATACTTTTCTAAGTCTCTTAAAAGCCTCCCTTGGATATAGTAATCGAGAAAGCAAAACCTGTGTAACTATTCTAAGGTTCTGGGGTGGAGAAAAAAATATTTTTTCAGGGCTAAAGAAAAATGAAATAATGAGGCAGAATCAAAGAAAAATGGACCTACTCACAAATACTTGAACATTTTGTTCTGCTTAATCTAGGACTCGTTCATTACGAGTCCGAATTATTGGTTCAAGAGGCAAAGATTTTTTTTCATATGATCAAAAAAACAAGCACTTAGAAATTCCTGGCAGTTTTGATTTTACAAGAGCCTAAATTGCTTTCAAGGAAGTTACATAGAATATGGTTGTGTAAACTTGATTGTATCAACGGCCGTTTCAGAGTGGCCAGCTTTTTTTTCTTTGGCAAAAATAAAATATAATTGTGGCAGTCAAAAATAATTCCTGCTATATAATGCCATTAGTCACATTTTGAGGTAGTCAGTCAAGAGCACCAAATGAGTTATTCACACAACAATTATTGTAGGTTAAATAACAGAATTTTGTAAGTCTGAAAGGACTCTTATTTTTACCTCTTGAAAACTAAGGGAGGGCTTATTTGAGATGCTTTCTGTTAACATATTATGATGGGCTGTGGTCTTTCTTCTCTTCCAGGTATTTACTTACAACTATAATCTGAACATCAGAAAACAGGATAAAACCTTTGGATAAAAATCAAAGTAGATACTTTGTTGAAACAATTCCAAACACATAAGAAATGATAGGAGACAGACTAGTTTATAACTTTTTCTACCAAGTATATACATACCATAGCATGGTCTAAATGTTAATCCACTGTCCTAAATCCAACTTCATCATTCATTAAGGGTGAATTTCAGTTTGAGCAGAAATTAAGTGAACTTATAATAAATTTTAGCATACAATTTTGTTAAGCCCCATGTCACAGCCGAAGCAAGCAGATGCAAAGGAGGATGTAAAATGGACATCAAAACTTGCATCGTTCGAAACGGATGTCTCATGCTCCATTTGGATTCCTCTCTTATCCGTAGCATTTCCGTCTATTTGACGTTTATCCGCCAGCAAGTTTTGGCTGCTAAAAACACTTTTGCCGGCAATGTATCCATTTGTCCGTTATGGCATCTGCTACGCATGCCGCGAGGCATCGTTAGCATCGTTATGCATCCGCTATATCCGCATTGGCGTCCGCAGTGCGTCTGCGCAACTCAGATCCGCCGGATGCAGGGAGGAAGCGGAACGGACGCGGAACATATGAAGAACGGATGCAAGAACGGATGCCAGAGGAAACGAAAGGTTGAAAATGGAAAAAACGTTTGCAGAGGGGACTATCTCGATTATTAAGGATGTTAGAGGATGCTAGGAGGATGCAAAGGGACACCTATACTGCTTAAAAAGGGGGAGCAACTCGTTGCATCTCACTTTAGACAGCAGCCCACCTGTGGCAGACCTCTGCAGCTTCATATGACTCTTCTCTTCCACAGATCAGTCCATGTGCACCGTGGATCGTACCAAGTCTTTTTTGTCAGCGACCATTACTTTGCAACATACGAAGCCATCTACAGGCTTGTGAACTTACTACTGGGAAGAAAAAGAGGCGGCCAGTAAGCGTCTGGTCCGAATTGGATCGGGAATAAGAGCAGAGGACGGACTGTACAACAAGCTGAGGTGGAGCTTCAGGACGAAGACACTCAGGCATTCCAGAAAATTCATGAGGATGCTCCAGCCATGTTTTGGACGAAGTTTTGTGCAGTGGCTGACCGCTAAGGTTGACAAGGAAACACCACTTCCGGCCTAAAGCAGCCTGGAACTGGGCTCAGGTGGCACTCACTCTGCGCCACCTGGCTCAGGGACAGCTACAAAAGCATGCAGTATGGGCTGGAGGGTGCCACACATACATCAGCATTGTGGTCAGAGAGTGGTGCAGGCCATCATGAAGATACAAGGAGGAGGCTCCTCAGTGCCCTCCACTGAAGAAGGATGGAGAAAAGTTGCAGAGCAGTGGAATCGAGGTGGAACTTTCCAACACGCGTTGGGAGCCATCAATGGCAAGCACGTGGGCCTGCAAGTCAGCCCTCAGAGTCCACTTATTTCAACTACAAGGGTGCTTCAGCATTGTCCTCTTCGCCATGGTCGAATGCTAGCTAAAGTTTCATGTACATCAATGCTTCAGCTACGGCTCATCTTAGATGCCAGGTATTATCAGGCAGTCACCTCAAGGAGGGGCTGGAAGGTACCTCATCGTGGGCTTCCAGTCGCAGACGCCGCTCCAATGACTCGGAAGATGTGCCCTACTTCATGGTGGGGATGAGCTTCTCCTCAGAACCTACTCATGAAAGCCGACACTTCAAGAACCTCAACCGTGAGAAGAGGATTTCAACTAAGGCTGTCAGTGAAGGCGGTGGGTGGACAACGCCTTTTGGCATCTGGCCAACAGGTTGCAGGTACTTCTCACACACATGCAGTATCGGCCAGAGACATGCGGAGGATCGTGGAAGTTGCTGCATCCCTGCACAAATTCATGCGCAACGCGTACCAAACCCAAGATCTTCGCAGAACAGGCTCGGGTCGGATCGTCAACAAGGCAATGGGGACATGGAGCCCTGGGGGAATGGAGGCAAGGGCAAACTGATTGACACTGCAGGATGTTGCAAGGCCACCAGGCTCACGGGAAGGGAAAGAAGCAGCGCAACTCTCTGAAACACTGGTGCAATCTCCCAGCTGGAGCGGTGGGTGGGAAGACATGGTATGGTAGATGATTAATGGATGCTTCCTTCAGCCTGTCTCATCACAGGATGAGATGTGGGCCTGTATGTTGGGTGGGCTACAATGAAACAGGGCGTTTAATAAAGAGTTTGCTTGTGTTCACATGTGTGGATCAAGCTTACATTGTTATTGATAAAAAAGGGCCATAGTGTGGCACTGGGAGGGTAGACCCAATAAGCCCACTATGCATTGAATGGAGGTTTATGTATCCACAGTATAGCCATCCCAAAGGTATCCTGCTATTCACAGGTATCTGCGGCACCCCATGCTATCCTTAACCTCCACAAGCATGCAAAGGGTTTAAGCAATTCTAAAGTTTCCACAAGACTTTAATAAAAAAAGAAATGAAGAAAGTGTGTGAATCAAAGATAAACTTTTATTGAACAAG
Source organism: Laticauda laticaudata (assembly GCA_004320025.1). Taxonomy (NCBI): domain Eukaryota; kingdom Metazoa; phylum Chordata; class Lepidosauria; order Squamata; family Elapidae; genus Laticauda; species Laticauda laticaudata. The sequence continues at coordinate 41,297 of BHFT01000264.1, forward strand.
CAAGCTGCAAAAAAAAAATGACCAGGTAAGTGTCCAAATAAAGTCCACAGGTAGCCAGCTACCAGTCTCTGGCTCTTCTTGGTCACTGGAGGTGTGCCAGTCTCAGGGGTGAAGGGTCCAGGGTGGCTGTGGTGGTGGGTGGTGCGGATGGCCTGGCCCCGAGAGGAAAGGGGATGGTGTGGTTGGAGGAAGGTGTTCTGCGGACTTGCTGGCTCAGCCCGTGATGCTGAGAGGTCCTTCCTCATGCCTAATGGGGGTGTCAGCCCGTACTGAATGACAGATGTGCTACAGGCTGGGCTTGGCTGTGGGGTGGAGGAAGGAGTAGTGTAGTTGCGGGCTGTCTGCCTCTGGCAAGCTTGGGTGAAGGACTGGTGTGGGTGGCATCTTGGCATGGGTGGATGCGCTGTCGTTCGGTGGCATCATCTGTCATGGGTGGCATCGGTGGCATCAGTGGAAGACAGGTGGAAGGGTGTCACCGATGACTTGTGCCTGGACTGGGAAGGGCTGCTGGGCTGTGCTCGTCAGAACCTTCCTGGTACCGTCGGTGGTAGGTGAGGGCCTGTTTTGGGAAGCTTGGAATGGGAGGAATCACCTGGGGTGGAGGTGGAGGAGGAGAGTGGATGGTGGGAGCAGGTTCCTTGGGATTGGAGGTGTTGTGAAGCAGCTCCGTGATTGGTCTTCCCAGCTGGTACTGTGGATCCGGCCATGTCCTTGAGGGTCTGGTTGACATAGGTGAGGAGGATGGAGTTGCGGTTTGGAGGATGAGGACGTCAGTGTGGAGAGAGGAGATCTATCTGGTGGCGGATTGGTGTCCTGTCTCAGAGGACAGTGTGGCTCAGCCTCCTGCTGTCGCACGCTCTCTGCCTTTCTGCGGAGGCGGAGCTGGGGGGTGAATGCGGCTAGGACTGTGGCTGGACTCGATTATCTCTTTTCTCCCACGACCAGGGAGTCTCACGCAATGCAACAGTTACCACACTGTCGCGGGTTTTTCACCATGGGCACGCTCCAACAGAAACCTGCTGGAGACAAGGACTGACTCTCAGCGGAAGAGGAATGGCTCTCAGCAGCTGCCGGAGGAGAGGGTAGTGAGAGGCTTGCTGTGAGTCGCCCACCTCGGTGGGTGGAACGCTCACTCCAGGAAGCTGGCCAATCTGGCATTAGTGGTCTCCTGTTTGTCCGTTCACAGTCGGGCTGGGCAGCATTTTCTTTGAGGTGAGCTTCCCATACGAGGTGTGTATATGTTTTCAGCTGAGGAGATCGGAAGTGAACCATACTCTCTGCCTGTCTCTCTCAAGAGCCTGCTTCATTGGTGTTCCTGTCAGCGATGTTCTTACGCATCAGGATAGGTCGTTCTCATCTAGCCACTCCAGACTACTATCCCTCGTGCGCTCCTCAATGTAGTATTGCTCTCTCCGTTTGTCGCTAGCAGCTCTTCCTCTTTGCTGGACAGATGGGCGCTCATCAGAGGGGCTCCCAGGTAGTAGAGGCTGCTCCTTCCACATCACAGCAGCAGCAGGGAGCATGGAATCATAATCATCATCAGCAACAGCGGGCAGGAGGATCAGAGCAGCAGGACCAGCAGGAATAGGATAGGAGCAGTAGAGTAAGCACCAGCAGGGCAGCAGTCCAGAGCACGAGCAGGACAGGATAAGAGCAGGACGAGCAGGATGAGCAAGACGAGGAGCACAGAGCAGGACGAGCAAGTCAAGAAGCAGAGCAGGAGAGCCGGACACAGGAAAGAGTAGCTTCAACAGAGTTAAGCACCAGCAGAAGCTCAGCACCAGCAGAAGCACCATGCGCAGGAGCATCTTTCAAGCAGAAGCCCAGCAGAAGCAGAAGTCAGGGGCAGGGGTGCGGGAGGTTGGCCCTGTCCTCTTGCAGGATGGGGAGGCTGCTGAGGCTTTCGCTTCTCCTTCATGGTTGTGGGTGTGGCTGGCAGGTAGGCTGAACAGGAGTCTGGCTAGGAACCTGGAGGTAGGGCTGGCAGAAGGCTGGCAGAAGCTGGAGGTAGGCTGGCAGGAAGGGCTGGCAGAAAGCTGGCAGGAAGACAGGCAAGGCAGGCAGGCACAAGGGTTGGCTGGAAGGAGGCTGGCAGCAAGCTGGCGGCAGGCATGCAGGCAGGCAGCAAGGAACTCGGAAGTGTCACAGCAGGTTCTTTCTCGGAATGCTGGCCAGTGCGAGCTGGCTTCCTTTATATCCGGGGGGCTTACGCAATGCTTCCCCGATATGCATTACGGTTCGGCATCCGTTCGCTTCCGCTGGTGGCATCGCTCAGGTTCTGCTGTGCATCTGCTTTATTTCCTGCTGTGCATCGTTCAGTCCGTTCGGCGTCGTTCTGCATCGCTGGTATCCGTTCTCATGTCGCTTTGCTGAGGGCCCCTGGAAGCCCTGCGTTGTGCATTCCCGCTCACAATCTGCTTCATCGCTGGGCGCTTCATTTCGGGCATGCCGCTTTGCATCGCTGCGTCCTCCCAGCTCCGTGTTTGTCTGCTTCGGGTTATGCAAATTTTTGCCCTTTTAAGGAGGGATAAAGGATAGAACTTTTGCTAGTCCGCTGTGTCCTCTTTGGCAATCCCGTTGGCGGTGTGAATGGGCTTTAATTTGATTTTAGAAAATTAATTAGTGGGCAAGTTATAGGAGCCTTTTTCTGATCTTTGTCAGAATTATGCAGCTAATCCATCCTTTGAAATCTTAGGTCATGCTCTGTTGAAATAAAATGTGAAAGCAGAGCTGGGGCACAAGTCAATTAGTTCATAAATAATGAGATCAATGGGACTTTTCGTCCTAGTTAAATGTCTTAACTGTATCTTTAAATTCTGGATTCATGAAGGGTTTTGTGTTTTGGTTTATCAATAGATCTGATTCTTGGACTGCCTGCATATGTCTGGGGTTTTTTGGTAAAAGCGTCTTTTCAGGAATGGTTTAGCCTTGCCTCCTTCCAAGGGCTGAGAGAAGTGACGGGGCCTAGGTTACTTCTGGTGTTTTTGCCTAAAGAGAGCTAAGACCTCACAGTTTCCTGATTTCTAAGTCTTATCAACTTACGCAATCACTACCCAACAGCATGAAGGGGTTTATATCTGCTCTAATTCACTAAAGTTTCTCCTTCTGGTCGTTTAAAGCATAAAATGATTTTCCTTGATTCAGCATATGTGGGACGAAAGTAAGAATTTTATTTGAAACTGCAAGGAATACTTGGGATTCCTAAAATGCAAGCTACCTTTTGCATAACTTTGTTTGTAAGCTCTGTTTCACAGTCTAATATGTTGAATTATTCCTGTTTAAAAGACTCATCAGCAAAGCTGTGATTCATTTTATCTGTACTTGTTTACCAAGAGGAAGTTTTATTCCCAAGGGCATTTGTTTACTTCATGCTCCTCGTATAGCTCTCTTTAACAACTGTCACTTTTGTTTTGCATTTCAAATACGATGGCATGATTGTTGCTTCAAAAATATAAAAGAACTGGATAAACAAATATTTTTGGAATATGGAGAGGGTTTCTGTATGGAACTTGGTAAGGTCCAAATATTCATTTGATTGGCCGAAAAGGCTACTTCCGGATTGGTTCGCTAGGAACAATCGGAAGCTGCCAAACAGTGGGAAGAGTTAGAAATGTATTGGCACAAGCCGGCAGGCTAGCTGCTCTATAAAGGGCTGCGTGGTTGGGTCATGTTTCCATTTTTTACTAATGGTTTGAATAAAGAGTTGTTTGTTTGGAACCCGGGTCTCAACTTTTTCAGAACGGAACACTGGGATGAGGGTGGGATGATTGTAGAAGCAGAGACCGAAGCATGCGGCGATTTCTGACAAAGGCGAAAGAGATGGTGGGTAAAAACGCCGCGCCCACACTTCAGTCAGATTAGAGGATGGGATCGTATTCGATCACTTTCTTATGTTTAGAAAGCACAAGATGAAGAAATCTTGGATCAAAGGAAGAGGGCTGTCTTCTTACACAACTGGCGGGATGGCGTATTCAAAAATGGCGAAGGCGGGTGGCGAAACGCAGAGGTATGTACACAGATGACGCTGGTCCGACTGAACGAATGTCCGAACACACCTATGCACGCATGGTCTAAATCTCATCAAAAACCTATGGAAATTTTACAAAAGGGACAGAGGAGGGAGAAACCATTGCAGGACTTTGTTGGCGGCCTCGAGACTACACTGAAGGGCATGTGGAGTTCAAACATGTATGAGGCTAATGAGAACCGTGTATCCACTAGCTGAAAGACTCTACCCTCAGAGCAACACTCAAACAGGCTGAATATAACGTGGCGAGGCATTTGCTGAGCTACCCTCCACGAAGAGTGAAAAAATAGCAGCCACCATGAGACAAATGAATGCAGTTCTCGACTGCCGACCCAAATGAAGGAGAAGAAGCAGAGGGAAAGAGAAACAGCCACAGCGCGACAACCACCACGAGGACGTTGAAGCCCGGCAGTGACACCGAAGAGTTATATGAAAGATGTCACAGACTCTTATTCCAGATAGAAAATGGCACGAAAAGAAGAGAATCAAATGGGTTAAATTTCATGTGCGGGCTGCGGAGCCATCACCTGTCTGTCTGAATGCCAGATTTCTCGACTGCAATTATGCGGGTTGTAATCAAGGGCACATCAAAAGGTGCCAAATAAAAAGCTATAGTCCAAAAAGATGCAGCAGCAGACACCCCCCAGACACGACGACAGACAAACTGCACCAATGGAACCAAAATAAAGAGATACTGGTGACAGAGAAGAAACGCATCAGACAGTGCACCATCGATAATCCAGGGCAGAAGCGAAAGAAGTTCAGATAGAGGTGAGCAATCGGAGGAGACCGCGGGATGGAGCGTCACTCAGGGGTTGTTCTTATTGATGATCTGAATACCATCTGGCCGCCTTAATTCCGAAATCAAGCAGAAAGAATTAAAGAAACAAAAACTTGTGCTAAAAGACTACCAGGAAATCGAAATCCTGTAATTGGCCTTGACATTTTTTAGTTGAATTTAACAAACAGCCGAAGTCTTGCCTAATATCGTCAACCGTGACTGCCTAGCCTGCTTAGGAATTGAATGGTTTCTGCCTCTTGAATCGGGATGACTGATATCAACTGCATCTGCTACGACGAACTGGGGAGAAACTCTCAATACAAATTCCAAGATGTATGTCGACCGACTCTAGCAAGTACAAGGGGACCAATCTCATTTAGCCTAGACCAAAAATAGCCCCATATGCTTAAAGCGCAGATGCATTCCATTCGCCTGCTTAAACAAAAATTACAAACAGCTAATAAGTTGATAGCAGAAGGGTTTTAGAACCAGTCGAACCACGCAAGTGGAAACCCTATTGTAACACGTAAAGCCAAGTGGTCAGTTGCGCATTGTGGGGACTATAAGGCAACCTTCTGAACTACGCGCTCACAAAAGCGCATTATCCCAGTGCCCTAGTGCAAACATTTACTTGCAGTTGCTAGGAGGAAAAATATTTGCAAACTCGGGCCTAGCACAAGCTTATCAGCAGCTTACCCATTGATCCAATAAATTCAGAGGCAAAAATGATAGTGACGATAGAGGGCATTCAACTGTAACGCCTCCAATTCATGTAGCATTTTGCCCCAGGTATTTCCAAAGGTCCTGGAAACGCCTTCTTAAACAGAATCAGAGGTGTCCGTCCATACTTGACGATGTAGTGGTTCAGCAAAAAACACCAACCAGCTAGAGACAGGCTAAGAGAAGATCTAACGTCGCTTTAGAAAGATCAGGCCTAAAAAGTCAAGAAGGAGAAATGTGAACTGGCCACTAACGGTTAATTCTTGGCTATTTAATAGATGAGCATGGCATTCACCCAACTGAAAGAAGGTGAAGGCTATCAAAGATGCTCCCAGACAAGAAAACAGAATCGATCTCCAGCATCTAGGCTTCATAAACTTTTAAAATGTGTTCCTGCCCATAAGGAGACAATAGCAAACCCCAACAATCGGCTGCTAAGATAAAAAAAAAAACAGTTTGGATTGGCGGCACCGGGAACAAGAAAGCTTTCCAAGGTATTAAGACTTATAATGTAACACGTTCTTTCAGTTAGCAACACCTTGTCGCTGATGGTCAACATGGTCTTCACTTTTGGGGGTGGCAGCATCCTGAGTCACCAGCTCAGATGGCAGAGAGGCACATGTCGCCTTTTACTCAAAACCACTCTCCAAAGCAGAACGCAATTACGCAATTGATGGAACTCTGGCCAATCATTGCTGGGGTCAAACGGATTCCATAAAATGTTTACGGGTAACCCTTTCTATTAAAGCCAAACACAAGCTCTCTTGGAATCCTTGGTGGAAACAAGCCAACTTCAAACATTCTGTCTTCCTAGAATGACAAGTGGTCTGAAATTCCTCACTGCTACTTCCTACACGGTTATCCACATGACCCGAGCAAGCTTCGCATGCGACGCCTGACCATTCCCCGTTGCCGCGTCAAGCGAGAGACGACCCTCTCAACTACCTTCCAATTCGCAAACTGAACGACTGCCGGAGGCTTACCGCTGATGCAGCCAACGTCGTGAGAGCCACGCCAAAACCCTTTGACAACAGCACGAAAACTTGAAACTGGTAGGTAAAGGCTGGCGGACGAAACAAAAAAACTGAGACTTTAACTTTTCATGCCAGACAGACAAGCTGTCTGATTGAAAAGGTGCATCTTATGGGTGACAGGGTGTAATCCCAGCAGCCTCCAGAGGAACGTCCTAGCATGTGCAACCAGGTTCCCGCGGCATGTCAGATGAAAGCCGGCCAGGAGTTACGTTGGTGCCAGGGTTGGACAAAGACATAGAACGCTGGTTGCAACATGTACGCATGTCCAGAAAGCGAGGCCTACCCCCCCACAGGCACCTATACGAGATGGGAAATTCCCGGGGCCCGTGTCTTGGGTGCACATTGACTTGCGTGGCGGAATGAAGGGGAACACACTTTTTTGATTGTTGTCGATGTATACTCAAACTGGTTGGAAGTCATCCTCATGGCTTCCACAACCACAAGGTGTCATGAACAGCCTGACAAACTATTTGCAATGCATGGGCTACCAGATGTACTGTTTTGGACAATGGGCCTCAGTTTACCACTTTGCAGTTCGAACAATACTGGCTGCCCAGGGTGTTCTCACTCATTAACACGCAGCCCATCCGGCTGCAAATGGGGGCCGAACACATGGTTAGATAACTAAGGAAGGCCTAGAGAGAATGGACAAGGGGGACGTGCAAGACAAGCTCAACCATTTACTAAATTGCAACATATTACACCTAGTAGCAACTCAAATAAAAGGCGGTTGAACTATTAATGGTAGGAAATCTAAGTCCTACCTGGACAGGTCACACCCCCTATACATGGAGAAAGCCCCCCAATTCTCTTGCAAATACTGTACCTTCAAAATCAGGCCCTGGTCTATGCCAAGAACCTACCAGGAACCCCCTATGGGTGCCAGCCACCATCACAGAAGTCACAGGCCCCGGTCCTACCGACTAATGAGGACGATGGAGGGAATGGAAGCAGCACATACACCAGCTTCGTTCCCGAACCTCAAAAAACCGCCACAGAACTGATAATAAATTCCGATGAAAAAAACACCAAGGAGGGGGGGGGAGTACAAATAATAAAAAAGGGAGAGACAACCTCCCATAACAAGACCACAAACTCTGCAAAGACAATCTAACCAAACAAAAAGAGCACTCCACGGTTAGATGAACCCACAAAAAAATCCGAGAGCAGGAGAACAAAGTGAGGCCTTCCAGGAAGGTAGCAGCCAAGCCAGCTCAACCAAACTGGCTAAACAGGAGGGAGCGGCTAGAGCCATCTCATCCGGCCGAGAGACTCAGGCGGGAGCAGCATGGCTGATTCACCCTTCAGGAGGTTCATGGAGAAGATCGAGAGAGCAGCGATCCGACCCGAACCACTTGAAGACCAAAACAGACTGAGCCACGCATGTCAACTAAGAGCCTAGGAAAGCCCCACTACTGTGCGACTACATCACCCACGTTGGACTGAACTAAAAGGGGAGGTGTTCTGTATGGAAACTTGGTAGGTTCCAAGTACTTCATTCTGATTGGCCGAAAAGTCTACTTACGGATTGGTTGCTAGGAATCAATCTGGAAAGCCGCAAATGGCGGGAAGAGTTATAACTGTCATTCGGCATAAGCCGGCAGGCTAGCCGTATAGTACACACGCGCGCTTGGCTTGGGCCATGTTCCATTTCTTTACCTAGTGGTTTGAAATAAAGAGTTGTTGTTTGGAACCCGGTCTCCTGTGCTTCTTTCCGGATGGAACAGAGGGAATGCTCCATAGGGCTTCATTCTAAACAAACACAATTGGAAGGGAAGGACCCTTAAACATCAATAAAATTCACTGCAGCCCAGTTGTGCAATAATGACAGTGAATATTTTTTTAAAAAAATATTTTTATTTGTTATACATAAACATTTTTGAATACAGCATTTTGTCCGAGTCTGTTCTTTACAAAGAATAAGAACCATAGCTAGTACTATAAAATATTGTCCAATTTTCTAAAAAGAATACTTATAATATCATATAATATTGTAGTTATACGCCATCTCTGTTTTTAATAAAAACATTCATTTTTTTTCTCTAACTTCTACCTTTTGTCTTTAACCAGTCATAGAATTTATTCCACATCAAGTAGTATTCTGAGTCTTCTTTTTCTTTTATTTTTAAGATTAATTTGTCCATCTCAGCACATTCTAAAATTTTCCTAATTACCTCCTCGTCTGGTGTGAATAATTGATCCAAGGAGGAATGGACTGCTGCTTCTGCATCCCACAAATTTGCTGAGGGTGGGGATGGGAGAATGTTTTGAACGTTGAGAATTATCTGTAAGTAAATCTGGTTAGTCTGAAAATTGCAGTGGTTATTTCTAGGTCCCTGTCTCTCATGTCTTTTCTTTTTGCTGTTATACATTTAAAAATGGAAAGTACAGCCAGTGCAGTCAATAAGCACTGTGTCATATTATCATTTGTAAAAATCTCTTCTTGGCAACTGTTTGAAGTAAGTGGTGCAGCTGAATGATCAACAGCTGCTTTAGAAGAAGGAGCTCCAGGTAGTCATCAACTTACGACCACAACTGAGCCCAAAATTTCCATTGTTAAGTGAAACATTTCTTTAGTGAGTTTTTGCCCCATTTTACTACTTTTCTTGCTACAGTTGTTAAGTGAATCACTGCAGTTGATAAGTTAGTAACTTGGTTGTTAAATGAACTTGGCTTTCCCATTGATTGTGCTTTTGAGAAGGTTGCAAAAGGTGATTTCATGACCTTGGGACACAGCAACGGTCATAAATATGAACCCGTTGCCAAGCATCTGAATTGTGATTACATGATTATGGGAATGCTGCCAGTCGTAACTGTGAGAAACAGTTATAAATCACATTTTTCATCACTGCTGTAACTTTGAATGGTCACTAAACTAACTGTTGTAAGTTGAGGATTACCTGTATTGAATCTAGGGAGTTCAGGGACCTTACCTTAGAGTCTTGCTTGTCATGTGGGAAGAGTAGAAACTGATGGAAGATTCCACCCCACCTTTGTTTGGCAAATCTCTTTTTATTTGCTTAAGAAAATTCCTAAGACTTGTTGCACTATTAGTACAACTGTTCTTGTTTCTTACATGGCCATTCTTCTTCTTAAATCCCATGTGATCATTGATTCTTTATTGCTTGGAAGATTTAATCAGGGCTTACACCAGATTTCACTCTTTGCCATTTCTTTTCTCAGCATTAGCATTAGATTTAATCAGGGCTTACACCAGATTTCACTCTTTGCCATTTCTTTCTCATTATTATTCTCTTTTCTTATACCAAGGAAAATTAGCATTCTCAGCCAGAAATGGCTAAGAGCTGGTTATATAATATTTATTTCTGAATCTGATGAATTAATGCAAAATAGCTGAACCATTGTATGGAAGCATGAATAATTAAAATGTGTTTAAAATGCACCAGGTGTTATATTTTCTGGAAGAGAGACAAATTGGCGTAGAGGTTAAGGCATCAGGCTAGAAAGTGGGAAATGGTGAGTACAGGTCCTGTCTTAGCCATGAAAGCCAGCTGGCAGACTCTGTCACTCTCTCTCATCCCAACCTACCTCAAAGGGGGCTTTTATGTGGAAAAATAGGAGGAGGAAGGTGTGTGGGATATGTTTGCTATCTTGGGTAATTTGTAAAAATAATAAATGTGGAATACAATTAAGTAAACATAATCAATAATTAAATAATAACTTCATATATAAAAGGAAATATGACTAAATTACAAATTTAGTTGTAAAAAAACTTGTTTGAAACAAATTCTTGGTTATAAATTTATATGTGGAAATGTGTGATACCCTAAATTTGGGTTGTAGAATTCACTGTTTAATCTGACGTGTAACCTATCTATGGTTTACAGTAAGTGTCAATGTAGTGTTTATTTTTTCTAGTTTTCTTTTAATTCTTGCCGATTTGAATCTTGCCAATTAGAGATTGTTTACAACTTAATTTAAAATTTAATGGAATGATACTTAATGGAGACATGTGCTAATTAGAAACTGCGAATGAAATAGTCATTGTAGGCTAAGTTGCTAATGGGTATTAGCATATATCAGCCCTATGATACTTTAGGTTTACTGCTTATTAAAGATTGGTGTGTCATTCACGTCTATCTATACTGCCCAACGGATGCAAAAAGGACACAACGGACGAGCAAAATGTTCCATCCGTTGTTATCCGCCCTCTAGAAAGGGTGCAATATTTGATAAGCAGAGTGGATAACACGGAAAGGAATGGACGTGGGGAGACACAGAGAGGATGTATAGAGGGATGCAGAGCAGATGCGTAGAGGATGCGTAGAGGATGTGTAGAGGATGCATAGAGGGATGCATCAGGATGCGTAGAGGATGCTAGAGTGGATGGCTAGAGGATGCAGAGCGGATGCAGAGCGGATGCGTAGAGGATGCAGAGCGGATGCATAGCGGATGCAGAGCGAATGAGCTGCATCCGCTTTCATCCTTTCTCCATCCGTGCTACTAATGCTGCGTGTCCGTTCTGCTTCCTCCCTGCGTCCGTTTTCTGCTCGAACGGATTTGAGTTGTGCGGATGCACAGTGAATGCCTAGAGGATATAGCAGCATGCGTAATGGATGCAGAACGGATGTCCCTCGTATGCCTAGAGGATGCAGAATGGACGAATTGGATACATTTTCCGTGCAAAAAGTTTTGAGCAGCTCAAAACTTTCTGAGCGGATGAAACGTCAATAAACGGAATGCTGGACGGATAAGAGGAAGCAAAACGGAGCAGTGAGTACATCGCTGCTTGGATGGCAAGTTTTTTTGTCCGTTTTACATCCTCTTTGCATCCGTTGGTGCAGTGTGACAGGGGCTTTAAGGTTTCTACATATTTCTCTTTGGCCTCCATTTTACAATATTTCTATAGCCTTTTAAATCTGTATTTAAATCTGTATTAGAGCAATATTATTTCTTTTTTTCAAGATAATAAAAGAGAGAGAGGGAAGGAGGCAGGAAGGATGGAAGGAAGGAAGGAAAAAAGAAAGTAATGCTAACCACAAAGTAGGCAAATTTTCAGCAGGTAAAACTATATTTCCAGATTTCACTTCATAGAAATGAAGCAAATGATTTGTGGATCACAGCAAAATATAGCTTAAATTATCCTAGCTGGGTTAGATCCATAATTGAATGCACATTCATGCATAACTTGAATTAGAAAAGTTATTTTTAAACTCAGTATTTATCTTATTATAATAAACACTTTCCTTAAATAAATTAAACCTCTTTAAATTGCTTTTTCTCCTTATTATATTTGAACATTGCCCTGCTTACAGTCATACAAGCTAAAAGGTGTTTTTTTTTTTCTAATTCAGGATGATTCAGGTATGATTGACAGTTTATTTTTACCTAACTATGATTTTACCTAACTATGATCAAGCATATGCTCCTTTGACTGATCAAATGGTCAACTGTAGGCTGGTGAAATATTGCCTGGCTTCTTAAAAACCTTAATCTTGGATAATTGAAATGTATTCTTACAGTACAAACTGCTATCTACCAAATCAGGGGTCTCCAACCTTGGGAACTTTTAGCCTGATGGACTTCAACTCCCAGAATTCCTCAGCCAACAAAGCTAATTGGGAAATTCTGGGAGTTGAAGTCTGTCAGGCTTAAAGTTGCCAAGGTTGGAGACCCCTATACCAGATGGAAGTACATAAAGAGCTTTTTCAGAGCACTATGCTAGACCATATGGACACATTTTCTCCCCATAATTAATAATACAGAGTGATCATTCTGAGAGCCACCACGAAGAAGGTCCTTTTTCTTGATTTCACCAGATCTCATCCTGATAGGTGAGACATGCAATATGCCTTGCTGTCATACCCCTGGTGGAGACTGACTCTGAGCAGTCAGAGAAGGACCCAGGCCCATCCCCTATCCATCCTAGGGCACGCAGGGAGGAGAGGNGTTTTATTCCTAAAGAAGGTTTATCTTGGTTGGCATTCTTCCAACAGACTGTACCTGGTTATCTTCCTGAAGTTCTATCCTGGTCTGTCATGAAACTTTATTCAGTGCGGTTTGTTTTTGGTTTTTGGTTTGTTATCAGCTCTTTGAATTTGAACTGTGTTTCTTTCCTTTGAAATGTTATTTTGAAAATAGTTTACTCCTCCACTGTGAACAATTAAACAGTGAAGCCAAGTTAAAGGCATTAAAGGACTTCTAGTTACACTTTGGGTTTTGTTATATTTCTGGTATACTCTGGGTTATCACACTTGACTTCCCATCCTTACTCACAAAAACATACTCAATCTTTTGAAGCATAATTGGGTATAGGGCTTGGACTAAGTATATGCCAATGTGACAATGGACACAATGCTTCCACTGTGGTATATACTGAATAGTTGCACCCATGTCTCTGCATGTAAGAGACAAATACATATGTAGAGAAAAAGCATTTGCTTTTTAAAATTTTAATGGGACTAGAGCACAATGATCATTGATGCAAGAAAAAGCTTAACTGTTCATCTAGATTTAAGCAACCCATTTAACTATAAACCTCAATTTATGAAACATGAAACAAAATTACAGTTAATGGAATGCAATTATAGTTCTTACATCAAGGCCTATATCTTTTAAAGGATAGGGTATATAGCAATTGTACTAAACATCTATACAGAAAGAGGTTTATGTCAGTCAGATTTTGCAATGATCGCATTAAAAGGTATAGATACAAATGTAGATTTTCGAGGCAGAAAAACTAGTCAGTTTTAATATCATTGCATATTTTAGCATTTGACATCTTCCTGTACAATTCTATTTACTTCAAAAGTAAAGAAAGAAAGGAAGGGAGGAAGGGAATGTACTTATATAAGAGGAAACAAGAACATGGGGTTGGGAATAAAAGTTTAGATAATTGAACTACTTCAGTGGAGTTATTGGAATAGGCTGAACAGCAAATGATATCTTCTTTGTTTTATGTATCCACAGATGGCATTTTATCACAATTAAGGTTGCATAGCAGTGAAGTATAGATTTGTTGACAAATTGTAAATAAATAAAGTTGGACATGTTTAGAATGGCTAACAATGTTCTTTTCTATAATAATCTTTTCTATGTCTCTACCACATTGTTTTCCATCTCTGTTAACAGGAAACCAATATTTCATAAAATCAGGTATGGTTTAGCTCCACATCTATTGTTTTTACTGACTGGGGGAAGGGTTTCTCAGCAGGTCATTATGAAATCACTTAATATGAGAGATGATATTTATTGTATAAGTGTTAATTTAGAGAGGCCCTAGATCAAACAAATAGGCTTGAATTCAAATTCAAATAGACACAGATATGAAGTTGAAAGTTGGCTGCTGAATGTAATATGAATGGTGTATGATGAAAGTAAAGCTTAAATAGATTGCTTTACTAATGGTTCAGCACTGAGCAGAGAATAACAGATTAACAGAATTGGAAGGGATCTTAGAGGTCTTCTAGTTTGGGTCTATAACAACTCACCACAACCAATTCACTGTTGCCAACTCACCATTGGACAACTTGCCATGGGCAACTCATCATGGGTGAACTCACCATGGGCCAAGAGTTACACTAATATTGAAGAAATTGTGCAATAGAATTATTAAAGAAAATATGCCAAAGGAGTAACAAAAGGAAATGTGAATGATGACAATTAAAACATTTTTAATTATTTTCAATAATTAAATTGAATTGTCCCACAGCGAGTTGTCTAATAGTGAGTTGGCCATGTTGAGTTATCCTGCAGCAATGTGGACATGGCAAGTTGGCTACAACAAATTAACCATGGAGAGTTGGTGTGATGAGTTGGCTACAGCGAGTTGTCCCATTCTGTCTAGTTCAACCTGCTGTGATGAGTCAGAGGAATATGGGCTATGTCCCTTTGGCTTAATTTATGCATGAATAAGGATGTAAGAAATGTTTGTGATAATATTAGAGGTGTGTTGATTGGGGATTTACCTAACATGTACCTTTTTACATAGACAATACCATGTTGTTTGCTGAGAACCAGAATGATTTACAGTACATGTTATATGACCTGATGCAACAAGGAATATGAATTTAAAATTCATGCATCAAAGACTAAGTGTAGTGATGTCTTACTGGGGAAATGGAATTAACATAAATTATATATGAATGGTACATAAGGATGAACACATTGTTATGTGTTCATAAGAATTAATGTCATACATAGATGGTAAAAAATAGATGAAATTGTATCATTTTACAGAATGCTTGCTGAAGAAAGGAGAATGGAGAAAAGTTTCAGCCCTGCAAAAACAACAACATGGGATAATATGTTGGCAGTTTCAAGAAACAAATATTTGTCACGAAAAGTGAAACTGGCTGTGTGTTAGAAAATGTCCTTAACCAGGACTGGGTTTCCATCGGTTCTGTCCACCTCTGTAGAACTAGTAGATCTGAAGAGCAGCAGACACAGAACCGGTTCTATGTCTGCTGAGGTTTTTGCCCACCTGCCTGTCTGGACTCTTTCCTGACCTTTATTTCCTGTTTTTTCAACTTCAGCTGCTGAGCAAGGCACAGCTGCAGTTAAAAAAGCAGGAAAAAAGTACTTTTTCAAAGGCTGCTTCTTGGCACGCAGTGCTGCTCAGCTGTCCAGGCACCAGGCTGATGATTTACAGGCACGCGTGCAGCGTGTAGGGAAACACATTGTAAATCACCGAACCTTGTAAACATCGAACTGGTAGTTAACCCTGTCAGATCCCATCTCTGTCCTTAACCATGTTTTCACTATTCTAACAAATGCTAGAATTGAATAACTCTGGTCCACTTTTGGTCAAGCGCAAAGCTATAAGAGTCACCAGGATTGTTTTAAATAGCTGGATGTGGCATGATTAAAGCAAAAACATGTATTGAAATGCGTGAGTGAGAGCCACTGTAGCCTTAGGGTTAAGATTAACATTTTGCATTAGGATAGAGACAACTCAGATTGTAGTCCATTTTCAGCTATGGATGATGATCATGAGTGGGGCATCATTCTTTCTCAGCCAACATAGCTCACATAATTGTTTCTTAAGAAGGAATGCTATTTGATTATTTAATGGGATAAAAACAAACCATAAAATGTAGCCAAATACTTCTGCCTTTATATCACAATAATTACTTCAGTACCCTTGCTTCAGGAACCAGCAACATTTTCAGCTTCAGAAATACTTACATTTATTAGAAGGGATTATTAAATCCTACAAGACAAAAAGCCGACAATTAATCTTTCTGGAGAACATAACTCAAGGTTGACTCAGCTTTTCATCCTTATGAATTAAAACGAAGATACATATTGTTGAAGGCAATATGCTGACTCTGTAAACCACTTAGAGAGGACTGTAAAGCACTATGAAGCGGTATACAAACCTAAGTGTTGTTGCTAATAAATCAAGTGATACACAAATTTTAAAGACTGAAGAGAAAAAGATCTGGAGGTCCCCATTTTGTCTAAGAAAGCCACTTTGGACTCTTGGACTCTTGTGGGACTTGAAGCAAAAAAAGCCAAGCTATAGTTGCATTTTTGGGAGGAAAACCAGGACCCAGATTGTTGGGGGCAATATGCTTTATATCCCTGTTAGAGAGGGATATAAAGCTGTGAAGCAGTATATAAATCTAAGTTCTATTGCTATTGCTAAAACAAACTGGGTGACTTTGGGTCAGTCATGACCACTCCTGGGAAAAAGGTGCTGGCAAATTGTTTCCAAAGTGCAATTAGAACCTTGCCAGAAGTTAAATTTAACTTGAAGTATCCCTGACAAAAAACAAAATGTAAACCGTAGGGACTTGTTCAAGCATCAGTACCAACACTTTCAATAGATTGTCAATTATGGCTCATTCAACAACAATAAAAAAATACTTTGGGCTTATTGGACTCCATTATATTTCTGTTGAAAAGTAATGATAATTCATCATGTTGTCAGAAATACAACAGGAATAATGATTCATTAAAATGTGTTTTGCAATGTCCTATAGTAATTAGGTTTTGGGAAGAAATAATTACTGTGCATATATTATTTTAACTCTGAGACAAGGTTCAATATTTGCCTATATTCCTTTGAACTACCTATTACCTAGAAGTTGACAGCTGGATAATGGAAATGGATTTTCTCTGCAATTGGTGTTGCTAAGAATTTAGTTCTCTGCTGCTTCTTGTGACACGTGAGTGAGCTGCTTATAAACTCAAGTTATATTGTGATGATTAAAAGAAACTTTCTTTTATGAGAGAGAGAAGCTGTTGCATTGTTTTTTTCCCTCTCTTTTTGTATTGTTTCTTTCTTTTTTTCTTTTCATGCTGTTTTATTAAATAAAGCGTTCCCTCCTCAAAATAAGCAAAGAAAAAAGGTTTTAGCTACCTGAAGGCCTTTTGTCCTGAAATGGCTTACACTGACCATTGTGCTTAGAAGAGTTTCTCAGGACAAATACATGGTCCTTAAGAGTCCTTAGCTTTTATAACAATACATTTTTCAGCACCTTTCAAAGAAAGCATTTTAAATGGAAAAACGTTCGCAGAGGGGACCTATCTCTCATATTAAGGGTGTCCAGAGGATGCCTAGAGGATGCAAAAGGACACATAGTGGAAAACCTATATTGCCTATAAAAAGGGGAAGCAACTCACCTTCCACCTGGATCTCACTTTCAGACCAGCACCCCTGCTGTGCAGACCTCTTCAGCCTTCATCTGCCTCTTCCTCTTCCACAGCATCCAGTCATGTCCACCATGGATGATAACACAGTCCTTTTGGTAGCCACCATCGTTCTGAAAACAATGCGAAGCCATCTACAGGCTCTTTCAACTCTACTACGGGAAAAAAGGAGGTGGGCCAAGAAGCATCTGGGTCCGAAGTTGGATCGGGAGAAGAGCAGAGTACGGACTGTACAACAAGCTGATGTGTGAGCTGAGGAACAAAGACCCTCGTGCATTCCAGAACTTCATGAGGATGCCTCCAGCCATGTTTGACGAAGTTGTGGAGTGGCTGAACCTCCAGGTTGACCAAGGCAGCACCAACTTCCACCCCAGGCTGGACCTGGGCTCAAGGTGGTACTGACTCTGCGCCAACCTGGCCTCAGGGACCACATACAGGAGCATGCAGTATGGCTGGAGGGTTGCCACACAAAACACCATCAGCATTGTGGCCAGAGAAGTGGTGCAGGCCATCATCGAAGAAATACCTGGAGGAGCTCCTCCAGTGCCCCTCCACTGAAGAAGGGCTGGAAGAAAGTTGCAGAGCAGTGGTATCAGAGGTGGAATTCCCACACACCGTTGGAGCCATCGATGGCAAGCACATGGCCTGCAAAGCGCCAGCCCAATCGGGGTCCACTTAGTTTCAACTACAAAGGCTTCTTCAGCATCGTCCTCTTCACCATGGTCGATGCTGACTACAAGTTCATGTGCATCGATTGCTTCAGGCAACGGGTCATCTTCAGATGCCCAGGTATACAACGCCAGTCAACCTCAAGGAGGAGCTGGAACGCAAACCTCATCACGGGCTTTCCCAGATCCAGAACCCCCTGCCCAACAACACGCAAGATGTGCCCTACTTCATCGTGGGGGATGACGCCTTCTCCCTCAAACTACCTCATGAAAGCCCGACACTTAAGATACCTCACCCGTGAAGAGAGGATCTTCAACTACAGGGCTGTCCAGTGCAAGGCGGGTGGTGGACAAGCCTTTGGCATCCTGGCCAAAAGGTTCCAGTACTTCTCACCACCATGCAGTATCGCCCAAGGACCATGAGGAGGATCGTGGAAGCTTGCTGCATCCTGCAAAAATCTCATGCGCACCGCTACCCAGTCTTGCAGAACAGGCTCGTGGACCTCCAAACAAGGCAATGGGACATGGAGCCTGGGGAATGGAGGCAAGGGCGAAACCTGATGACCATGAGGATGTTGCAAGGCCCCAACAGAGCTCACGTGAAGGGAAGAAGCAGCGCAACCTCCTGAAACACTGGTGCAACTCCCCAGTTGGAGCACTGGAGTGGCAAGACAGGATGGGTAGATGATTAATGGATGCTTCCTTCAGGCCTGTCTCATCACATGATGAGATTGGGCCATGTATGTTGGTGGGCCTACAATGAACAGGGCATTTCATAAAGAGTTGTGTTCATGTTGACATGTGTGGATCAATGATTACATGAGTATTGATAATGAAGGGCCATAGTTGTGGTACCTGGGAGAGTGGACCATACAGTCCACTATGCTTGCACTGGAGGTTTATCTATCCCCACAGCTACTTCAACCCATCCCACAGCTATCTTAACCCTCCCACAGATATCTCAACCCATCCCAAACGTATCCCTGCCCATCCCAAAGCTATTTAACCATTCCAAAGGATATCCCTGCCCACCTTACTGCTATCCTTACCCCATCCCACAAGCATGCAAAGGCTTAAACCATTTCTAAAAGTTTCCACCAAGACTATTTTACAAAATAAATGAAGCAAGTGTGTGAAGCAAAGATAATCTTTATTAATAACAAGCTGCAAGAAAAAAAATGAACCAAGTCGAATTTCCAAATAAAGTTCTATAGGTAGCCACCTCGTCTCTGGCACTGTTCTCTGTCACTCAGAGGTGTGGCCTAGTCTCAGGGGTGAAGGGTCCATGTGGCTGTGGAGGTGGGGCGTCTGCTGGACGTGCTGGTCTGAAGTGCCACATGGGGGTGCCTGGCCCCGATAGAGGACAAACAGGGGACGGTGTGTGAGGAAGCTCTAGACAGCTTGGCTCAGCCCCATGATGTTTGAGAAGCTCCTTCCTCCATGCCATGGGGTGTCAGCCCAGTGCCGATGACAATGTACTGGACGCCGGGCTTGACTGTGGGGTGGAGGAAAGGAGCAGTGTAGTGGGGCTGTCTGGTCTGCAGCTGGGTGAGGACTGGTGTGGGTGGCATCGGTGACATGGGGTTGGCATCAGTGGCATTCGGGCCTGGCATCAGGGGACCCGTGTCACGTGGCGGCCCTCCGAAGGTCTGTGCCTGGACTGGGAAGGGCTGCTGCCTGTGCTGCTGGACCTCGCGTAGACGTAGCCCTGGTAGGTGAGGGCCTGTGGAAAGCCTTGGAATGGGAGGGACCTGGGGTGGAGCAAGCAGACCTGGACTGGGTGGGACCAGGTTCATCTGGATCTGGATGGGTTGTGAAGAAGATTTGGTGATTCTGTCCTTTCACACCTGGTATTGGGGTTCCGCCCATGTCTGTGAGGGTCTGGTTCACATAGGTGAGGAAGGGCTTGCAATGGAGGATGAGGAGTCCAGTGTGGACCAGCTGAGAGAGGATATCTATGCTGCTCCTGATGGTGTCTCTTATCTCCAGCAGGACTGTGTGCTCTGCCCCTCCTGTCTGGCTCTCTGCCTTTCTGTGGATGGTGGAGCTGGGGGTGGAATGCGGGTAGGACTGTGGTGGAAGAGCCGTCTCTTTTCTCCCACTGCGCCAGGTGTCCTCCATGCGCTCCGCACGGTTACAACAGCTGTCCGCGGGTTCTCCGTCGTTAGCAGCTCCACAGACAACCTGCCTGGAGAACAGGAGCTGACTCTCGGCTGGAAGAGGACTGGGTCTCAGCAGGCTGCCTGAGAGAGAGGGTTGTGAGAGGGGCTGCTCCTCGGTGGCAGACCTCACACTCCAGAAGCTGCACTTGGCCATCACGTAGGCTCCCGGTCCGTCAGCTTGACCGTGCCTGCGCCAGATTCTTTTGAGGTGCAGCTTCCCGTACCAGGTGTGCAATGTGCTTCCACCACCCGAGGAGGGACCTCCGAAGTGTAGCCAGGCTCTCCGCCTTCTCTCTCCAAGCCGCCTGCTTCCGGCTTGGGTGTCTCGATTCGCCTATGTCCCTTCGCCAGAGACTCGTTCTCTTCTCAGCCATTTGAGACCTCATCCTCATGTTCCTCTTCAATGGAGTACTGTTCTCATCCCCTATCTCCACGGAATGGCCTCTTCCTCCCATCTCGGCAGGGCCTTCAGGCCCCCTCTCAGGAGGCTTTAGAGGTCTAGGGGCTGGTCCACACACCACCACCACAGGCAGCAGCACAACGACCAGGCAGTAGCATGTAGAGCAGCAGCACCAGCAGGACCAGGCGCCAGCACAGTTAGAGTCAGCACCAGTAGAAGCACCAGCACCAGAGCAGCACCAGCACGAGTGACAGCCAGCAGAAGCACCAGCACCAGGAGCAGCACGCAGAGTAAGCACCAGCAGAAGCACCAGCACCAGGAGCAGCACCAGCAGAAACAACCAGCACCAGAGAGCACCAGCAGAGCACCAGCACCAGCAGAGTCAGCACCAGCAGCCAGAAGCCAGCAGAAGCAGGTCAGTGCAGGGGTGGGATGGTAGTCCTGTCCTTTCTTGCCAGGGCTGGCAGGAATAGGCACAGGCTTCCCCTTCTTCCCATGGTTGTTGGTGAGATGTGTCTCTGGCAGCAGATCTGTTCCTCTGAATGGTGACGCTGCTTGTGAGCCTACATCCTTTTATATCTGCGGGGCTGATGCAATGCATCCTCCCCGCATGCGCAGTGAATGCTTTGCATCTGCTAGGCATCCGCTAGGCATCCGCTAGGCATCCGCTCTGCATCCACATCATCCGCTAGGCATCCTCTCTGCATCCGTTCCTTCCGCTGCGCCTCCGCTGTGGTTATTTTCTTTTTGTAGTTTTTCTCTAGAGAGTTTTCGCTTCTCACTGCTTCAGGGCTCACACAGCCTGGAGCAAAGGGGCCAGGGAGAAGGGTGTCGAGATAGCTGGTAGCCAAAATAAAATTATTTCCCTTGGGAATCAAAAACTTTGGGACAGTGTTCAAAAGATGGAGACTGAAGTCACCTAGCAACTGGACTACGTGCTGATTGGACAGACCGGAGACTCAGGGGGGAAGTAACAAAGTTTTAATTTTAATCAGATGTGAAACCATTAGCAACTTAGAACCAGTTTTCCACTAAGAAAATGCCAATTTGATATCTCCTAATAAAATGTCCTTTGAGGAATATGCCTGCCTTGGAGTTCTTATTGAATAGGATGTATTACTTGGAATCTTCCTGCTTTTAGATGTTATATAATGTATGGTTTGTCTTTTTTTTCAAAAAAAAAATTGGTCATATAACCTAGAGTTTGTGAGAGTCACCTCTAACCTGGCCAATCAGTATTGGCAGAGCTAATTGGAGTGTTTTCTACCATAATAGTTTCCTACTATTTTTGAGGTAGGATGCAAAGTAAATGCAAATGCATTATTATTCTAAAAGAAGCTTAACTAAAAAAATTACAACTATCCATTGAACACCAGAGAAGAAGGGAGAATTCTGCCTTCTTCCAAATATGTAATATTGGTCCAATAGTTAGCATCATCATCCAACGTACTACAACCTTCCCTTCTTCTTCCTGAAAAAGTTGAGGAAGAGGAAGTTTGTTGCTGGAAAACATGACCATAGATCCCAAACAACCATGTAGCTCTTTTGAGCTGATCTCCTCCAGTTTATCTTCTAGACCAATTGCTAGTAAAGAAAACACTTGGCTGACATTCATTCAGTATCAACCCCTTTCTATTTCCTCTCCACTTGCTATCTTGATTCTGATATCATTTTTGCATTATTGATCATCATACTAAAAAAAGAATAATCCTGAGATGACATATCATTTATCTACCCACAACTATCAATGACCATCTGAGGAAGTGACAGAAAACTGGCCAAACAGAGGAAAACACTATATAAAATATATTTCATTTAAATATAAGATAATTTAGAATTGAAGCATAAAATATTGATTATAAACCAAAGAGATTAAACTTTTTTTTTCAGGGATGAGAGAAAAAGAGGTCAAGATTAAATGAAAGAAGGGCAGGGAAACCAAAATGAGCACTAATATAAAAAAGAAAAAAAACCCTTTTATTTTGGAAATATGGACTAAAAGGTATTTATGCATACTCATCAGAACATAGTTGTACTTAAAAATGGAATTAAAGGCCCTGTCACACTGGCCGAAGGATGCAAAACGTTTGTAAGAAGGACACAGGGGACGAGAAAAATGTTCCATCCGTTGTTATCCGCTCTCAAAAGGGGCAAAAATTTGCATAACCAGA
>BHFT01000265.1:0-18548 GCA_004320025.1 Laticauda laticaudata
ACGGATGGCAAGTGTTTCTCTCTGTTTTACATCCTCTTTCCATCTGTTGGTGCTGTGTGACAGGGGCTTAACTTTGATGTATCAAATAAATATGGAAATGTAGCATTCTTAAATTAACCTTTAAGCAAAATAAGCATGTGCTTATGAGACCAAGGGAGGAATGGCTAAATAGGGATTTTTTCCACTATCTATTATGTTTTTAACTCTTTCATTGCCACACTCAAGTTTTCAATAATTATTGTGTCTTTATGTCTTGTCTGGTAAGCAATGGGATACCACTGTTGTGTTGTGATTAGAAACACAGTTGGCTTTATAATCCATTAATATGGTGCAAAGGTGTCAGATGTTACAACTAATGTTATTTCAAACTTCCCCTTAAACTAGATAAATGGACATTGTTTTATTATTCTAACTCCTTGGAATTAGAAATTAGAAACTATATTTTTTAAAACAGTTATTTAATAATCTAGTAAATTCATATATTTGTCTCAAAAAATCAGATCATTTTATATATAGCAATGACATAATGCAATGTTCTGCTCTCATTTTGGAAATCTTTGGATGAATCTCATGGTTTTCTTATCCCATTTTATTCTCAAAGCAACTCTATACAGTAGAAAAGTGTATATGAGTAAAATTTTTATTTTTAATAGATCAACTCAATAAGGAGATGGATGATATATACATTTATTTAATCAAGCAAGCAAATAAGCAAACAATTTTGATTCAATGATTTGGAATGAGGGAGCCTAGAAAGACACATACAACCATCATGTACTAAGAAATGTAAATTTGCAGATATCTTTCTCTAATTTATAAAATTTTAGCATAAGAAGATCAAGTAAGCTGGTTTTCATTTTTTTCACATGTCTGTAGCCCCAGTACAAGGTTCTTTCATGCACTTTTTTCTGATGTCATTTTTTTTCTTAAGTTTCTATCTCTGTCATATATGGTCTTGCTTCAGACCTTATTTTGTGGGTTTTCAGAGAGTTTTGTTTTTGTTTTGCTCTTACTGCCATGTATTGCAAACAGAGTGTTCAAATTTATAACAATAAAATATACAGTATAATAAAAAAATAGTTAGATTTCCTGTTTGAGCAGCCCAATATTATCAAATCAGAATTCTATCATTCTAATCACAATTTTAATTTACATAACATTCTGATTCTCCTTTATAGCTTTTGGCATTCACTCTATTATTAAATTTGGGGACTTATAGCTCCCTTATTCTAGCAATTCAAGATAAAACATAATAAAAATTATTCTAACCTGTTCATTTTGAGCTTTAAAAACATCTTTGCTTCTAGGACAGAATCTGATTAGAATTTCTGGAAAGACTTGCAAAGTTTCCTTTCTCAATTAAGCTACTTGCAACTCATGACATTCTTTTATTGCTGTTTGTTTATTTGTAGCTTCTGCCATTTCCTGTGTGTTGGCCTGCACACTCTTTTTCCTGAAAAATAAGAGGATAATAACATGCTTTGAGAAATATAATTGAAAGGGTCTGCATGGGGGATTATTTCTATAATGAAGCTTTTCTCCAAGACTGTTCTTAGATTTTTAACTTAGAACCTTTAGCATTATATTATATCAGATAGATCCTGGTAAGTGGTTCTGGCTGAAGATCTCTGCTGAGTGTATGCTGGGTGATGTTACAAGGTCCTCCATCTGTTGGTAGATTCATGTGTTGTTAATGTGAAGTGGACTTGATGGTGACGGACACCAGTTGCCAGATGATCTCTATCAATATGACTTCATTTTTATAATTATATGAAGTTATTGAACAGGATCAACTGAGAATCTGAAGTAATTAGCACATAGATGATATTCCCTTTCGGCTGTATTTCTTTGCCTTGATTTTAAGGAAGAAGGTATTCACTCAACTGTTTGTTAATATAAAGAGTATGGCCACCCGTTTTACAAAATGTGACTTTTTGTAAGTTGCATAAAATTAAATGAAACCAAGATAAAATTAAATAGAGAAGAACCACTGTAGCATAATATAAAACAAAATTAGCATAGATAAAAACACAAAGCATTCAAAATCCTAAAGCAATTTTACAGATGTTATTTATTTGAAAGACTTATATAACTACTTATCTTGTATACTTCCAATCTTTAGAGTAAAAGTTGATAATTATCTCACCCAATTTAAATGCTCTGTCCATACACTGCTCCAGCACAAATCTTGTGGTTCCAGTTGTCCCAGCTTCTTGACAGCCAAAACAATGGCCATTGTCCCTGCTGTTGTTCAGGGAGAGCTTGCTTTGAACCTAATGAAGAAATTGCCATTTCCTTGTAGTCAGAGAAGCACCTCTCCTTCTTTCACCACCTCTCCAAGGCAGCTGTGACCCTGAAGGGTCTCCCAACAGCGGTTACTGGCTGAATTTCATAGGGCTCGCCAAAGCCTGCTCTTTTCCAGCTATTTGTGCTGTGATGTCAACCGGAATTCCTCATCAGGAGACCTTAAGCATACCCATGCTATCAGATCTCTGGGATAACATAATCAGAGATGTGTAACATGCAAATAACTCATCCTATTTCCTGTATCATGAATGGCTTTAAAGATGATAAATGGTTTATAGGTGGCACTTTGAGTTACTTTCAGAAATCTACAGGAAACTAGTACAATTTGCATCACTATGAGCACTGTTGTTTTGGGTACCAATTGTAACATCCAAGTGATTTTCAATTCCATCATTCCAATACTTTTATTGCAACATTTCAACTCAAGGTAGAAACTGTTTCATTCAGCTGTGCAGGAGATGAACAGAGCTTCCAGTCTAGGATAAATTTCAATTGGTACATTTTGTGAATAGTCTGCCTTTACAGATGGAGTTCTGTAAAGGCAGGAATTGTGAGGTCAAGAATACTTCCAAATTGCACATCCATTGTCTGGTGAATGCAATTCCATCTAGAGATAGATGATGTCATATCCCTCCTCCTCTGTTGAGAGAGGGCTGTTTAATTTTGACATAGTTCAGTAGTCCATCTGCCTCTTTGACCCCTCTTTCAAACCAACAGTACTTTTTGTCCAAAATGTGGACTTTGCTATCTTCAAAAGAGTTTCCTTTATCTTTTAAATATAGATGGACTACTGAATCTAGTCCTGATGAGTTTGTTCTCCTATGTTGTGCCATGTTATGTTGTACCATACTATGATCAGCTGTCTGCTAGGAGTATAAATCCTTCCATTCCCCACCACCCAATCAGAGCTGAAGAAGCTTCTTGGATGAGAAGTAAAATGTCTTCAAAGAAAAACCAGAAAGTACAGTTGCCTCTTGAAAAAAATACCCTTGGGACAACCTAGATGATCTGGATGACTGAGAATCTCAATAGTTATTTTTCACATTGAGCTTTGGTTATTTGGTAATTTGGGATGATGGATGCAGTAAGAGTAAATTTAAATAAATGAACCTATGAACAATGCCAAAATTTTCAAGTCTATAATATCTTAATTATTTTATATATTTATTAATTACCACGACAATTGTTCAAATGTCACTATTTGTAGATACCAATAATTCTGATTTTATATTTCTTTGGTGCAGTCAAGGACAGATTCTGCTGGATATTTGCTTATCTTGAAAACACTGTTCCAGAAACTGCAGATATAGTCAGGAAAGGCTCACAGGAAATATTTCATTCCTGTTTTGGTTGCTGATATAATCTAGGACAAAACTGAAAGGGCATTAAAGATCTCCATGGTCTGCAATCTATTTATTTTCATGAATTCACCCCATGCTGTGTCTTGATCTAAGCTGGAGCCAAGAACCAGTTACCATTGGACAAGCTACAAGTCAAGAGTCAAAGATAAACCAAAGTTTAGGAACAATTTTGTTAAATCATATTTAAAACAGGAAATGTCCTTATACTACTTTCTTTTCTCATTGCCATTTCAGGGCCTCAGGATAACTATCTTGAATCTTACCTTCTTTCCAATATTTCATATGGTTCAGCAGCACCCGAGGACTGATAAGTACATGGGCATAGATCTGTTAAAATATATGCATATTGATTGGAATTCCTTTACCAACAGGTCTTCCTATAGTAGAATTTTAAAAAACTAGTAAATATTAAAAGAGAAACTGTCTCTTCCCAAAATGAAATAAGTTTTCATTTCCAGTCAATAGCTGGAGGCTCCAGACATAAAGAAACAAAGGGTATACAGACAAAAAGCAACAGTCAAACATAATATTTTGAGGGTCCATGATATCAACACGAGAACCTCTCATTTCATGATGAAAAAGAACCAAATGATAAGGCCTTGGCCTATGTGATGCCAGACTGAGGTGTAAATACTTAACAAGCTAATAATTGAAATAATAGCTAAGGATTGGACTTCCAGAGGAATACATGATGTATTGAAGATGGTTTCATGAAAAGCAAAGCTGATAACTGTAGTAAAGAATAAAGATTCAGTAAGTTAACCACATGCATTCTGAGCAGTTGCTGTGTGTGAGGAGACATCAAGACAGTGGTTCCTTAGAGTTCTTTGGATCAACAAGCCTGAAAACATTGAGTTTGCTTTCAGTTTTAATAAAAAAAAATGTTAATCTTGAACATAAGATTTTTAAAAAATGAAATAAATAGCAAAAGTTTAAATAAGATTTTGATCTTAGAATGGCTTTAAGGCCCGGTCCCACTGCACTTACGGATGCAAAGAGGATGTAAAATGTAAAAAAAATCTTGCCATCCATTGAAATGCCATGCATCCGTTGATTACTATTGCGACGTATTTCATATGCTCTTATCCATCGAGCATCCATCGCACTGTGATTTCATCCGCCGCCAAAAAGTTTTGAGCTGCACAAACTTTTAGAACAGATGAACTTTCTGCCATGTACAATGTAAATCCGCGACATATACGAGGCAACAAACATTCTATGTCCGTTATCATCTGTTAAACGTCCGCTGTATCTCTCTGCATCCTCTGGGCATCCTCGCAACTCACATCCGCTGCAGCTGAAAACAGAAAGAGGGAAGAAAGATAAGGTACATGGAACATATATACATCGTTAGTAGCACGGAAATAGAAAGGATGTAAGCATATGGATCTCTTATATAAAGTATTCAAAACGGGCAAAGCGTTTGTATCTGGGATGTATCTCATATATTTAGGATGTCTGCAGTATGTCTAGAATAGTAGAAGGAAACCTAGTGGACAACCGATATTTTGTATAAAAAGGGGGAGAAAATCATCTGGATCTCAGTATGAGTCGAGCAGCCGTGATGTACAGACCTCATCACCTTGGTCTTGGTTTTCAACATCATCAATTGTTCTCCACCATAATGATCAAAGAGTCCATATGATAGCTGCACTCATTCAACAGCAGAACCACAACCTGTTCAGACTGTATCAAGTTCTTAGACAGAAGGAGAAGAAGGAGAAGAAGGAGACGTCCAAGAGCTGTGTGGGTCCGAGAGATGGATTGTGAGAAGAATGGACTTTGGACTGTAAGATCAGTTGATGGTGGAGCTGAGGAATGAAGACCTCGTGCATTCCATCACTTCATGAGGATGCCACCAGCCATGTTCATGAACTTGTAGAGCATCTGAGACCCAGGTTGACCAAGCCTAGCACCAACTTCTGTCCCAACCTAGACCCTGGACTGAAGGTCGCACTGACTCTGTGGCACCTGCCTCTGGAACCACATACAGAAACATGCAGTATGCATGGAGGTGCCACACAACAGCATCAACAAAGTGGTCAGAGAGTGGTAGAGGCCATCATTGAAGAATATGTGGACGAGCTTCCTCAGGTGCCCCACCACTGAACAAGGCTGGGAGAACTTGCAGATGAGTGGTATCAGAGGTGGAACTTTCCCACACCGTGTGGAGCCATAGATGGGAAGCACGTGGCCTGCCAAAGCTCCAGCCACTCAGGGTCCACTTTTACAACTACAAGGGCTTCTCAGTATCATCCTCTTTGCATGGTGATGCTGACTACAAGTTCATCTACATTGATGCTTCAGGCAACGCGTCAGCCTTCAGATGCCCAGGTATACAATGCAAGTGACCTCAAGGATGGGCTGGAACACAACCTCATCATGGGTTTTCCAGGTCCAGACCCCCTTCCCAATGACACACAAGATGTGCCCTACTTCATCGTTGGTGATGACGCGTTCTCCCTCAGAACCTACCTCATGAAGCCATACAGTTCAAGATACCTCACCCGTGTGAAGAGAGGATCTTCAATTACAGGCTGAGGAGCAGACCTGGATCTGGGTAGGACAAGCCTCAGCTGGGCCTTGAGGGTTGGGAGAAGTGCTGTGATCTTCTGCCTCCATCATCTGGTAACTCGGCCTCGGGCAGGTCCCCAAGGTCTGCTCACGTAGGTGATGAAGGGCTCCAGCCGGAGGATGCTCTGTCCAAATTGACCAGCTGAGAGAGAAGTTCTGTGCTGGTCTTCATTGTATCCCTGATCTCGAACAGCACACTGTCATCCTGGCCCTCCAGTCTGCCACTCTGCCTGTGTTCTCTGGAGCTGGTGGGGAGGTGGGGGTGGTTGGTTTCTGGTGACTGCCATTTGTTCCTCCATTTGTGAGACAGCAGGGCATCATTCTCCACAGGATCTTCCAAGTTCGGCACCATGGGGAGATGCAGCTGTCGGGGAGGTCTCTGCTGTGGGGGCCTCTGAAGACACCCTGTCTGACAGGGTAGGTGGCTCCTGGTTTGAAGATGCCTGGCTGTATGTGGGCTGTCTGAGGGAGAGGGGTCTCAGATGGGCTGCTCCTCGGTGGTGGATCTCACCCTCAGGAAACTGCACTTTTGCATGCATGTACATCTCCTGGTCAGTGAGCTTGACAATGCCTGCCTGGATTTCTTGAGGTGTAGCTTCCCATACCAAGAGAGCATGTGCTTCCACCATCCAAGCAGTACTTCTGCAGTGTACCCCAGACTCTCTACCTTGTCTCTCCAAGCTGCCTGCTTCTTCTTGGTTTCCGATACAGTCTGTGGCCCTTTCTCCAGAGGTACTCGTTCTCCCTCAGCCATTCCAGCACATCGTCCTCATGCTCCTCGGAAACGGTGTACTGTTTCCTCTCTCCCTTCTTCTTCCCTTGCCTCTTCCTCCCTCTGGCTGGAGCTTGTTCAGGGCCTTCAGGGGCTTTGGGCATCAGGGCCTTTAGGGGCTTGAACATCAGGGCCTTCAGCAGCAGGGCTCTGAGGGGCTTGAGGGCCTTGGGGCTGGTCCACCACAGCAGCAGCAGCTTCACCATCAGAGTCAGTGTCAGGGGGTGGGGTTCTGGTTCTGGCTTTCTTCACCTTGCCAGGGCTTGAACGAGTAGGCACGGCTTCTTTTTCTTGCCTGACTGACGCACCATGGTGTTGATACAAGATGTAGTGGAGATGTATTCAATGTAGCCTTCTTCAATAACGAGATTGTAGTAGATGATGTATCGATGTAGCCGCCAGCATGTCTTTCTGCTTTATGCTGACTGCGTGCATGCTGCATCCCTTTATATCCACGCGAGCAGATGCAATTCATACCCCCCGCATGCGCAGTGAATGGTTTGCATCCGATATACATCCACGTGGCATCCCTTTGTTTCCTGTTAGGCATACGGGATGTATCTGCTTCAATCTTGTATGCATCCGCTTTTCGCTATGCGTCCGCTTCGCAATTATCCCCGGTAACCTTTCGGAGCTGTCATCCACTTCCATCCACTTTCATCCGCTAGGCTTCCAATGAACATCTGTTTAACATCTCCGCTATATACTACCCACGTCTGTCGTTTTCCGTTCTTTTCTGTTCTGTTTATGCAAATTTTTGCCACTTTTTGGAGCAGATGACAACAGATGGAGCCACCCCCGAAATTTTGCTCGTCTGCTCTGTCCTTTATGCATATGTTTTGTGTCCATTGGCCAGTGGGACCGGGCCCTAAGATAAATTGTAAAGGAATATATTATTAGGACACTTTCCAGTGAGAAATAGATTTGGTTGGACTTTTTTCAAGACGAAATAAGGATTAAAAAAAATTAAATATTAAAGGAAACTAATGATTACAGATAAAGGAGAAAAATACCCAAGCCTGATTTAACTGGCATTTGTAAAATGATGCAAAAGATTATAACCTAGAAAATACTGAAGAAAACTTGAAAAATTAAATTAGTGTCAATAGCAATGTTTGCTTCTGTGATTAAACAATGTAGAAAAGACATCATGGAAGAAATTGAAAGTGAGAAACAAATTTTAAGATAAGACAGATGGCAGATGGTAGAACTTGGATCTACAAATAACAACCTATGAAAATGATATGGAAAGAGATTTCTTACTAGACAAACAAAATAAGTCAGATATGTTTTAAAAATCAAAAGGGAAATGCAAATAATAACCTGAGACAGTGACCTAGGAAATGTTTTTATATTGGATTTGCCCAAAAGCTTATTAATCTTTTGTGAAGAGACAAAGAATTTTTTTTAAAAATCAAATGATATAATATTGTTTGAACAGACTACAGATTAAGACTGTTAAAAGTAAAATAGAAGAAATATAACATTGGTTTGTTTGATTAAGGTTAAGATAAGATATATCATTTCTGATAACCCTTATGTACTTTCTGCTAATATTGGGACTGAAGAGATGGTGCTTTATGGATTTATCTGTGAATCAGAGAAGGGATATGAGATATAGAAACCATAAGTTGCAAATTAAAATGGGGAAAAGAGTTATGAAAATTATCCATATTTGTGATGAAGGTTGGAAGTTACCTCTTTATTTCTTTTTTATTTCTTTATTTTTTATTTCTTTTTTATTTCTGCTTTTTTTCCTTTGCACCTTTATTTCTTTGAACCCTAATCTTTCAAGTTTAATTTGCTTTGGTGGGGGGGAAGCATTATCTTGTATTTCTTAAGGCTGGCCAGAAGGAATGTATCTGAATAATAATCTATAAATGTATCATCATTGTCAGCCATTCAGTCTTGTCTGACCATTGGTGACTCTATGGACCAGCACTTTCCATGCCCCTCTGTTTTGCACCATCTCCCTGAGATCCACCATAGTCACTCAGTGCAAGAAATGCACATTCATCTTAATTAAAGACAGGAGCACAGATTCTTCTGTACACGATAGCAGAGACTGAATGCTGCCAGTTTTGCACAATGGATGTTGGAGCTTGACAAACATCAGTTTGCCTACAGGGGGAACAGGTCAACAGA
Source organism: Laticauda laticaudata (assembly GCA_004320025.1). Taxonomy (NCBI): domain Eukaryota; kingdom Metazoa; phylum Chordata; class Lepidosauria; order Squamata; family Elapidae; genus Laticauda; species Laticauda laticaudata. Next base: position 9,160 of record BHFT01000265.1, read on the forward strand.
CGATGACATAGCCTTACATTCTGTAGTGAGACATCTGGAGAAACCCAGAAACTATGTCAGGATGCTTTTTATTGACTACAGCTTGGCTTTCAATACTATCCTGCTGAGCATCCTTATCAAAAAGCTGACTCTTGGATTTTCCCTCTTCCATCTGTGACTGGATCAAATACTTTCTGAGGGACCAGCCACTAACAGTGAGGGCTGGGTCTGTCACATCCACCTCACTGAAGCTTAGCACTGGCTCCCTGTGTGCTCAGTCCCTACTTGTACTTATTGTACACACATGACTGTGTATCATCTACTGTGATCATTAAGTTTGCAGATGATACTACCGTATTGGGTCCCATTACAGGTGGAGATGAAACAGTGTATGGGGGGGGGAGGGAGGTTCGAAAATTATCCTCATGGTGCCTAGAAAACAACTTGCACCTAAACATCAGCAAGACAAAGGAGATGATGTTAGACTTCCGGAAGAAGAGAGAGGAACCCATCCCACTTTACATTGAGGGGGGCTGTGTGGAGAGAGTTTTTTCCTTTAAATTCCTGAGAGTCTACTTCAGCGAAGATCTTACCAGGAAAATCAACACAACCCAGGTGGCCAGAAAGGCCCAACAGAGACTCCATTTTCTTAGGGTCTTGCGAAAGAATAAAGTGGAACAACAACTGATGACTCCTTTTATCAGTGCACAATAGAAAGCGTCCTCACATATTGCATTATGGTCTGGTAATAATGGTATGCTAGCTTTACAGCTGTAGATAGAAAGACATTACAGAGGGTGGTGATCACAGCACAAAATGTTGTGGGCTGTTCCCTGATACCACTAGATGACATCACTAGGGCTCGCTGCCTTAGAAGAGTGAAAATTCTCAGGGACAGCTCACATCACAGTCAGCACTTCTTCACTCTCCTACCATTGGGTAGGAGATATAGAAGCCAGCTTCACCAACAGGATGAAGAGCAGTTTCTACCTGTGGGCTGTCAGACGTCTGAACAGAAAATAACTCCATGTCAACATAATATGATAGACCTGTGGGGCCGGCGCATTGTGCAACAAGGTCACATAGTGTAATAAGATTGCGACTGGGTTAGGGACTTTTGTCCTCACTGTGAGTTGTGTTGGGGGAGTGCATGAAAGCTGGCTCAGTGAATCTCATTGTAGACATATTGTACTCTCACAATAAAGGTAATATAAAAAATGGTGCATAACAGTCACACAAAGGCCCTTCTAACCATGATTTCTACCTACAATTTGAGCAGGAGTTGTGAGACCAAGAAGATTCCCAAGTTGCACATTGGATCTGTCTGGGTTAGTATAACCCCATCCAGAGTTGATCATGATAAACAACTAGATCCAAAGGTTCCTTGCATGCACACTGTCTCTATCTTGCCTGGGTTCAAGCCTATTGTCCCCCATCCAGAACCTTATAGCTTCCAAGGCACTGAAAGAAAATAGCATTGCTTGGATCAGTAGTGATGAAGATATAAAGCTGTGTGTCATCAGCATACTGATAATATCTCATCTCATAGTGTTGGATGATCTCACCCATCATCTTATAAATTTTTTCTTTCAAATTATAACTCAAAGTGATTTTCAATCATTTACTGTGTCATCATTTTCCATTTTTTGCCCACTTAGTCATACAGTCCAACACATTCATCTTGCATATTCATTTTCAATAGAAATCTATACATCCTGGTATGATCATCATTAGTAAGATAGACCAGAAAAATAGTCTATGGATTATTGCCCTCCCCATCCATACCGTGGTATTGACAGACTCTACTTACCAAGGAATATAGTGGGATATGGAATGTGCAAATCTCCCAGACAGTTAAAGGGCATTAGAACAATGTCTGAAGGACAGTAAAGAAGATGTGCTGAAGCTTGTACACTCTGAAGGCTTACTGAATACTGAAGAGTCCAAATTGGCTTCCAAGAAAGACCAAATGAGGAATAGATAAGGCAAGGCAAAGTATTACAAAGTACACAGGTGGGATTCAAAAATCCCAACAACCAGTTCTCTGCCTAGTTGCTGGGTTGGCATGGCCATGACTTCCCTTGGGCCTCTGGGAGAGCAAAAATAGTTTCCCCGGACTCTGGAGGCCCTCCAGAAGCTTGAAATAGGCCCCTTTCTGGACTTTCAGAACTTCCGGGAGGGCCGTTGTTCGCCTTCCCAAGAGTCAGGAGGCTTGTGTTGGGCCTCTGGGAGGCCAGAATGGCCTCCCCTGGGATCCAGAGGCCCTCCAGAAACCAGAAATAGGCCCATTTCCGAACTTCCAGAACTTATGGGAGGGCCATTTTTCACCCTGCCAGAGCCTCCACATGGTCCCTGCACTTACATGCATCCAAAACGGGCTGCATGGAGACTCCTGGGAGAGGTGTGATGTGGTGGGTGGAGCCAGTCGGTCAGTTCAACTGTCAGTTTGGCAAATCAGATATAAATTTAATATCTGGTTCCCCCTGAATTGGCTGAATTCCATCCCTACCAGTACATATGAATTAACTAGCAAGTTATGCAGAAGATTGCACAATCTGATTACAAACAACAGCATGACAAAGTAGCAATAATGATGCACTATAATATCTGCAAGAAATACCATTTTCCTGCAAGCAAGAACTGGTGAGGCTGAAAATAGACAAAGTAATAGAAATAAACTAACATGTTACATACATGGTTTTTTTAGAGTAGTTCTTTTTTACATCTTTTTCTGGTTTTTTTCCCATCTTCTCTTTCCCCAATACCTTTTTAACCTTTTCATGTTTTCTTCATTTTAAAGTTTCAGCAATGGCACATTTCATTTAGCTTTCCAATGTAATGTAATGTAATGTAATGTAATGTAATGTAATGTAATGTAATGTAATGTNTTCAGACAAACAGTTGTCAAACATCTTTTCACAAACTTCTAGTGTTGGAGTATTCACAACTTCTGGAATAAGTTATTCCACTGATTAATTGTTCTAACTGTCAGGAAATTTCTCCTTAGTTCTAAGTTGCTTCTCTCCTTGATTAGTTTCCACCCACTGCTTCTTGTCCTGTCCTAAGATGCTTTGGAGAATAGCTTGACTCCCTCTTCTTTGTGGCAGCACCTGAGTTATTGGAACACTGCTATCATGTCTCCCCTAGTCCTTCTTTTCATTAGACCAGACATACTCAGTTCCTGCAACCATTCTTCATATGTTTTAGCTTCCAGTGCCCTAATCATCTTTGTTGCTCTTCTTTGCACTCTTTCAGGAGTCTCAACATCTTTTTTACATCATGGGGACCAAAACTGAATGCAGTATTCCAAGTATTCCAAAACTGAATGCAGTATTCCTTGTCCTTACCAAGGCATTATAAAGTGGTATTAACACTTCATGTGATCTTGATTCTATCCTTCTGTTTATGAAGCCTAGGATTGTGTTGGCTTTTTTGGCAACTGCTGCACACTGCTGGGTCATATTTAAATGTCTGTCTATTAGGACTCAGAGATCCCTCTCACAGTTACTACTATTGAGCAGGGTACCACATATACTGTACTATGCATTTGATTTTTCGTGCCTAAATGTAGAACCTTACTTTTTTCACCATTGAATTTAATCTTGTTACATAGCGCCTAATGTTCAAGTCTGTCAAGATTCTTCTGTATCTTATTTTCTGGAGTGCTGGCTATTCCTTGGTATCATCTGAAAATTTGATGAGTTCCCTATCTATCCCCTTGTCCAAGTCGTTGGTGAAGAAGTTGAAGAGTACTGGGCCTAAAACAGAGCCTTGGGGTATTTCATTGCATACTTCCCTCCATGTAGATGCAGTTCCATTGAGGAGTACACGTTGAGTGTTGTTGGTCAGCCAGTCAGTTGATCAATGCAGTTGGTCAGCATTATTACCAAATGGTAATAATGTAATAATTATTACCAGATGGTAATAATAAATCTAACCCACATTTTTTCACTTTATCTAGAGGTAGGTTATGGTCTATTTTGTCAAATGTCTTACTGAAGGCCAAGTAAATTATTTTGACAGCATCCCTCTGGTCAACTAATTTTGTCACTTTGTCAAAGAACGCAATAAGATTAGTCTGGCACAATCTGTTTTTAACAAACCCGTGTTAGATCTGTAGTTTCCTGGATCTAATTTTTTCCCTTTTTTGAAGATCGAAACTACATGGGCTCTTTTCCAGTCCTCTGGTAGTTCCCCAGTGCTCAAGGATCTTTGAAAGATATTATTCAGTGGTTCTGAGATCTCATCTCCCAGTTCCTTTAGAAACTTGAGATGTAATCCATCCGGTCCTGGTGATTTGAACTTGTCTAGGGTAGATAGGTGTTCACTTACCATTTTCTTTCCCATTTTAACTTGCATTCCTATTCTTGTTTGTGGTGCTGTTTTTGATAGGTTGGATTGTTTTTTCACTTTGTGTAAAGACAGATGCAAAAACTGAGTTAAGTAGTTCTGCTTTCTCCCTGTTGCTTGTCACCTTCTTGCCACTTTTTCCTAGCAATGGACCAATTGTTTCCTTCCAAAGCTGACAGATGTTCCCCCTTGAAAAAAATCATGTCCTGGAAGATACAATAAACAAAACATAACCAGGGGTTAATGCGATGCCCTTAACCCCCTCTCCCCCTCCAAGGAGACCCTTTGGCTTGTCAGGGAATTTTTCATGGAATTGGTTAACCAATCTATCCACATGTATATCCCAACTTTTCACCCAAGTAGCTTCTGACAAAGCTTTCCATAGCATATATATTGTAATCATCCTCAATGTAATCTATAATTGAGGATCTTCTTTATTTCATAATGTGCCTCACCCTGTACAATCAGAGGTTTGCGGGAAGCTGCTGGTAATCGGCCTTAGATCTGACCCTACAGCAGGCTACAACAAACTACTGTGGAACACTGTGTGTATTTTCCCCAACAGCCGAGGGAGACTTGGACTGCCACTGGATTGATTATCTTAGATATAGGGAACTGGACTGCCACTGGATTATCTTAGATATAGGGAATGGATCCAAGAATTTAGGGCCCAACTTTCTACTAGGAAGTTTTACCTTAAGACATTTAGTTGACAAAAACACTTTATCCCCTACTTTAAACGGTAGTTGGAAGGATCTATGTTTGTCTGCTTGTTTTTTATATTCCTCAGCAGCTTCAAGTTAGAGCTTTTTTCCCCAACCTTTCTTTAATGATTCCATCCACTCTGTTAAAGACATGGATGTTGGTGGTTCACTGGGCAACTCTGGCATAGGGACAAAATCCATGCTGGTGTTGATTTGGAAAGGAGTTAAGCCTGTGCTGCTGTGTACTGCATTATTGTAAGCAACTTCTGCAAATGGTAACAGTTCCACACAGTTCTCCTGTTGATAATTTACATAACATCTAATATATTGTTCCACCATAGCATTTGCTCTCTCTGTGGCACCAGGATGGAATGCTGAGGAAAGCCCTTGGGACAATCCAATGGACTTCAAAAATTCCCTCCAGAACTTAGCAATAAACTGTACACCTTGATCTGAGATTACTCTACGAGGTACTCTGTGGAGCTGATAAATATGCTTTACAGTTTTGCAAATTTCTTAGCCAAAGATAGTCCGTTACATACTGTAAAGTGGGCTTGCTTAGAGAATAAGTTGATAACAGTCCAAATCATGGTACTCCCTCCATTCTCTGGTAACTATGATAACGTCCATTGTGATTTCTTCCCATGCTTTGTTGGTTCAGCTACTTGTTGAAGGAGGCCAGGGATTTTTCCAGTTCTGTCATGGCACAAATTGAGCAGCTTTTTACATAGTCCTCAACTTCAGTTTTCATTTTTAGCCACCAGAACTGTCTCCTGAGTAAATGTAGGGTTTTTAAGAACCCAAAGAGTCCCCCCAACTGCGAGTCATGGCTATGTTTCAGTACCATTAATCTTGGAATATTGGCTACATAAATTTTTGTCCCTTTCCAAGCCAATCCTTTGTTCATTGTCAAATCGGTTTGATGTTCAGCAAACAAGGGATCAGTCAAAAGGGCTGCTTTCAACTCAGTTGTCAGTTTGTCTTCTATGTGTCTGGGACCGTGTTTGGCTTGGCCTCAGGTGGTTACTTGGCCTGCAGGTTGGGCTTCTGATATCATAGTTTGCACTACCTCCTCCTGGTGACTGTCAAATTAGGGTTTTCTTGACAAGGCATACGCCAGTATGTTTTTCCCTCCTGGGATATATTTCATATTAAAATTGAATGTCTTAAAGTATTGAGCCAAGTGGACTTGTTTAGGTGATAACTTTCAAGGTGTCTTGAGAGCCTCAAGGTTCTTATGATCAGTCCACACCTCAAAAGATTCTTTTACTCCTTCCAGGAAATGCCTCCAAGATAGTAAAGCCCATCGCATGGCAAATGCCTCTTTTTCCCAAACTGTCCACCTACACTCTGTGTCTGTCAACATTCTGGACACATAAACACAAGGCATTAGCTGGTCTTGAGAGTTTTTCTGGAGAAAAATCACTGCAACAGCCACATCACTAGCATCAGCTTGGACTATAAAAGGTTTGGTCAGGTCTGGATGCTGGAGGATGGGCTCAGCGGGAAATAGGCATTTTAAAGTTTTAAAAGATTTTTGACAGTTCACTGTCCAAGTAAGGGGTTGGTTGGATTTTGGTTTGGTCAGAGAAGGCCCAGTTTTCAGTAACTCTGTTAAAGGGAGGATGACCTTGGCAAATGAAGGAATAAATTGTCTATAGAAATTTGCAAAACCCAAGAAGCCCTGAAGTTGTTTACGTGTTTTGGGGTCTAACACCGCCTTCACTTTTCTAGAGTCCATCTCAATTCCCTGGTTAGACACTCGGTAGTCCAAGTAGTCTATCAACTCTTTATGGAATTCACATTTTGATAGTTTTGTATATAAGTTGGCAATTAAAAGTTTTTTCAGTACTTTCCTGACTAATTTGACATGTTTTTTAATGGTTTCATGGAATATAAGAATCTCACCAAGTAGAGAAGGACCTCTTTGTACAGGTGTGGAGGTAACACTTCATTGATTAGTTGCATAAATACCACAGGGGGCCCCTGGAGTCCAAAAGGCATGACTCGGAACTGGAAACTACCCAGAGGGCAGTTGAAGGCAGTTTTCCACTCATCTCCCTCCTTTATGCAAACTTGGTAGTAGGCTTCTCTCAGATCTAGCTTGGTAAATACCTTGCCTTTAGACAGGTGATTTAATAAGTCCTTCATGAGGGGTTTACGTACACCCTGTTAACTCCCCTAAACTCAACACATAAGTGTCAGCTGTCATCTTTCTTTTCTTTAAACAGTACTGGGGTGGCCAACCTAGATTTGGCAGGTTCAATGAAGCCTCTAAAGTCTAAACTGGTCTAAACTGGTATCAGTGTATTTCCTCAACTCAGCCATCCTGATTGGTGTCATGGAATACATCTTTGGTTTTGGCAGTTTTGCCCAGGTTCTAACTTGATGGCACAATTAATGCTCGATGGAAAGGGGGATGTAAAATGTTGCATTCCACTTCACTAAAAACACCAGCCAAGTCCCTATATTCTTTAGAGACTCAGGGTTCACTTGGGGGAGAGTCTGAAGTGGTGGCTGCTTCTGGTTGTGGATCCCTGTTGGGTGGCAGTTTCTTTGTGGGAGGAAGGGGGGGGCACCGGACCAACCCCAATTATGATTTTTGGGTATCTGTCTTCCCACTTAAGGGTAGAGGCCCATTTATCAAACCAAGCAAGTCCCAGTATGATAAATTCTGACATTTTTGGAGCCACTACAAAACGTATGAGCTCACAATGTCTGCCCATCCCTAGTTTGATTAACTCTGTAATTTGGGTGGCTGAGACTTCTCCAATTAATGTTCCATCTACCTCTTCAAATCTGATTGGGCATTTAGGGCTTTCATCTTTATCCCTAATTGTTCAATGATGGAGATCCCAATAAGGCATCTGGAACATCTGGTATCTATTACTGCTTCTACCTCCCCTGCTTCCCCCATCTCAGGCACTGCCAGCTTCATTTTAACTGTAAAGGGGGGAATGGCAGCAGTCACCATGAGGTTCTCTTCTTCAACTGCCTTTTTGGGGAGGATTTCTTTGGCTGGAAGTTTCTTGCCCTCTTCTGTGGGGAGGAGACCCTCTATAGCGTGTCTGGCAAACTGGCTAATGTCTGGAGGCTTCCATGGATTTCTTTGACCCCTGGTAACTATACTAGGGCTCGGTTGTGGAACACGTGCTGGAGCCAGACAGTCGGTTGCCCTATGACCAGCCTGGCCACATCAATAGCACTTTATAATCCTTGTGAGTTGGGCAGGAGCAGTTTCAGCAGGTTTTGTCAGAGGCCATCTGGCCACAATTCTCCTAGGAGAGCCCTCAGAAGAGGTTTTTCGGTGTGGGTTGATTTCCCTGTCCAGCCTAAGGGACATGGCATACCAATACTGTAATATCTCTGGTATTCCTCTGATACTGCATGCTTTTTGACTTCTGGATCAATAGTGTTCTTAAAATAGTGCAGAAATATTCTGTCAGGTCAGTTTATAAGGTTGCTTGTGTCCCTTCTAATGTCCCATACAAAGTCTTTTAAGGGTTGCTTGCCTTGCTTCATTTCCATTATTTTGTCTTCTCACTTTCCCCAATTCTATCAGGATTTTCAAACCTAGCCCTAAGAAGCTCAATAAATGCATCGGCATCTTGTAATTCTGGGGTATCCTCATAGTGCAATTGAGCTACCCAATCAGAAGCGTCCCCCTCATTCATCCTATCTGTAATTGTGGAAACTCCTTGATCCTTTTTCAAAATTAGGGCTGGCTATTTTTCTGTCCTTGGGAGCAGATGCAGATATGTAGTTGCTATTTTTGTGAAAGTATCATTATTTAAGTTCTTCAAGGACTCTTACATGGATTCCCTCTGGACACAGGATTTAATTATTTTTAGTTTTTCAATTTGTTCCATTCCATAATTCTGAAAGGCCCTCAAAGAGATTTTTATTTAATGCAGAGTTGGTGGTGATTCAGTGATTAGATAAATCTAATCAGGATTTGGAAAAGATCAGCCCTATTACTAAAATTGTTTTTGATTTAAAAACTCCAATCCAATTTGTTTTATATGCTTTTGGATGTAAATATAGAAGATCTTCACTCTTATGAAGTTCTTAAGAAACTCAAACATTATATAGCCATAGTATATTTGGAACCATAGAAAGGTGCAAATCATAAATTCTAAAGCAAAAAGAAATTTTTTCAGAGATTTTTCTATTAGCTAGAGACTTTTAATTGATCTGTTCCAGTAAATATAATGGAATCTCTTACAATTTGTTTTTGCATTCACTCAATGGTCACAAGTATGTAATTGTTCCATCATTAAAACGGATGTTCATAGGAAGCCTAGCGGATGAAAGCGGATGGAAGCGGATGACACCTCCAAAGGGGTTCCGGGGGAG
>BHFT01000267.1:0-57309 GCA_004320025.1 Laticauda laticaudata
ATGCATACGTTTTGCATCTGTCAGCCAGTGGGACCTAGCCTTTAGCGACCTTGTGATTCACTTAATAACTGCAATAATTCACTTAAAACACATGGCAAAAAGGTCAGAAGATAGGGCAAGACTTACTTTACAACTGTCTTGTTTAGAAATGAATCTATTCCCAATTCGAAGAATACCTGTACTAATAGATATTGCCTCTATAATCTTATGGGGTTCTATCCAGCTTCAACTTGGAGTGTGCAAACAATTTTTACCAATTAAATGTTCAACCAGACAAGCAGAGTTTATACTAATTGGTTCTTATGGTCCTTTCTTCATTAGGTAGAATAGAATGGAATAGAATTAGAATTAGAATAGAATAGAATTCTTTATTGGCCAAGTGTGGTTGGAAACACAAGAAATTTGTCTTGATGCAAATACTCTCAGTGTACATAAAAGATAAGATACATTTATCAAGAGTCAAGAATCATAAGGTACAACACTTCATAATAGTCATTGGGTACAAATGCTAGGAAACAGTACAGATCTTAAGGATACAAGCAACAAAGTTACAGTCATACAGTCACAAGTGGGAGGGGAAGGGTGATAAGGAGTGATGAGAAGATTAATAGTAATAGTAGTGCAGACTTTGTAATAGCTGAACAATATTGAGGGAATTATTTGTTTGGCAGAGTGATGGCTTTCAGAGAAAAACTGTTCTTGTATCTAGTTGTTCTGGTGTGCTCCAAATAATTCAGCTGGCTGATGTTCTGTAGGAGCTATGTTATTCTGCCTTTAGAATCTCCTGAGTTGTTGGTCAGAATTGCGGGATTTGAATACAGCAAAATACTGTATTTAAACTGGAGGAATAAATGCACATTATTCCAAAGACCCCTTGAATAGTGATTTCAGTGATTTCTGTACAAAGCAGATCAGGAAGCAGGTGAACCATGGTGAATTATTCAGAACACTGAGTGGCATTTTTCTTTGTTTTTTCCTTCAGGGGAAAGTGGAATGCTGGGATCCTAGAGTGAGAAATCGAGTTGGAGTACTGGATTGCGCTTTAAATAGCGTGACTGCTGATCAAGAGTATGGACATTTCTTGATACTCTTTCTAAATATCTCTCCCATGTTATGTTTCTAACAGAAATAATATGCTGTCAGGTGCAGATTGGGGGAGATCAGCCTGAGTCCAGATTATGATGACCTTTACTGCATCTGAATGAAATGTATTTGAATTTTCCCAGAGTAGGTGGCCTGCCTGCTGTTTCTGCCCTGAAGTTTGATGGAAGCTTGAAGATGGCTGTTGGAACATTTACAGGGCAGGTATGCTGTGCACCTTCTTATTGCAATCCTCAAGGGCTGTCAAGTAAATTTATTTGCTTATTGAAGTGAGGTAGCCCCCATCCTTTTGGCCTTCTGGAAGGACATTAAAATCTGGCTTTGGTAGCTTGGGGTTCTGACAGGGGTGCTCTATGTTGAGGTTGGCTGATGGACTAATAGGGAAGATGCCACCACTGCATCATTCTTTCCTTTTGTTTCTTAGCCTTTGTATCCAGTGTTTATAATATTTTAATATTTATGATTTTTAATTGTAAACTACCCAGAGTCACTTTGCAGAGAGAGGTGTGGGGTATATAAAAGGAAGGAAGGAAGGAAGGAAGGAAGGAAGGAAGGAAGGAAGGAAGGAAGGAAGGAAGGAAGGAAGGAAGNAGGAAGGAAGGAAGGAAGGAAGGGTTAATTCGATGAGGTGAAATTGTATGAAGTGAATGTAGTACTGGAAGCATTGTAATTTAGGTTGCTTAATTCAAGTCCAAGACACTTGTCTGTTCTTCAAAAGGGTTATTTGATGTATTGCATGTTAAGTTGGATTATTGATGTGCGCTTCTTGTGGTGCTTTCCTATAAAAAGAACTTCAGCCAACCAAACAAAACCAGACTGAATGGAAGTCTAGTTATAATTATTAGTATAATTCATAGGACAGAGGATTATTGTGATAGCTCCTCTAAAGTTTTATAAAATAAATAAAACACTGCTCTTGAATGTAATGAGATTACTGTAGGCCAACCAAACCAATGGCTGGATGATACATTTCTGTGTTCTGCAACATATAGAGATTTGTCAAGCATACAGTGGATGAGGGTTGAGCTAGTCTACAGCGAGTATTTTCTGCTCCATACCATTTTAATAAAAGTATGTAATAGTTATGCTAAATAAAATAATGCTTAATGCTGCTTGATTTCACATCAATACTATGAATTATTTTAAGAGGTTTTGTTACTTAAAAGTCCATGGGGTGGATTTACAGAATACTCAGTAAATCAAAATATATATATTTTCTTTTTCTCAATTTGAAAATATAAATGATATCTTAGATTTGTACCTATATTAAACAATACCTGACTACAAAAATTGAAAAAAAAATCTTTTCTGGTACCAGGTCTTACTTTATGATCTTCGGTCAAGTAATCCATTAATAATGAAAGATCACCAATATGGTCTACCAGTCAAATCAATCCAGTTCCACAATGCATTGGATCTGATTATTTCTGCTGATTCACGAATTATAAAACTATGGAATCAGGACACGGTAAGGATAACGATTCATGTCTTCTCTCTGAGCACTTCTACATTCTACTGTTATAGCTAAATCATAAATAGTGTGTTGACTTTCAGTGGTGGCCCATTCGAGATAAGAATAGTGTTTTTCTTATTTGTATTTAGTGTGCCAGATAAATCATAATGATAACTCTGTTTAGTTAAGTAGAAGTGCTTCAGTTCTTCAAGAAAATATGTTTGCATGTCTTAGATTTTGCAAAAACTGAACATCCTACTGGTATTGCTACAGTTCCCAAATGCTTAATTTGTGGGATAAGGCATATTTAATATTGTCCTTCTAATTCAACAAGGTCAGTTGCAGGAATGACATAACTGCTGATCATCTCTCCTTCTTGTAGTCTTCCTGCCCATTATCCAACCATATGGCATTTCTCCTCCCCAACTGTCTGGTATCACAGTTGTCCAGAAATGACCCTTCTGTTCACAGAATAATAGACAAACATCACCCACCAAGACACCAAATGATACGTCCCAGGATTCAGACGTATTTATACAATTGTAAAATAAGATTCGGTCATCGCTTTTAATAAATAGGGTTGACCGAACCTTAGGGAGACACCGTTACCCATTTCTGTAAATGAAACTTTGAGGGAGAAGATGCTTTTCTCCCTATGGTTCTTGTTCTTCTCAGCAAGGAGTCTCCAAATGAGATGGTCTTCTTATTGCAAAGCAGATCTGATCATTCTTGGTGGCCTCTGTCTCAGCTGCTCCATGATCACCTCTTATTGTGTGTCATTGGACAAAAGAGGAAGGTAGTAAGGTAGGAAGCAGCTTCATGCATTTTGCCTGGAGCTGGAAAGTATCTCATCTTTTGTTTTCAGAGGTGAGGTTGGAGGAAAACCTTTTTCTTAATGATTAAGAAAGCAGCAACAGAAGTGGGTGAGGTCCAGAATTAAACAGGGAGGGAAAGGAAGAGTCTTGTACCTAGAACGGGTGTCAGCAATCCGTGGCTCTGGAGCTGCATGTGGCTTTTTGGGCCATCTGCTGTGGCTCCCAGTTGGGTGATCCTACCACTTTTTCTTGGAAGAGTTTGGGGGCTTGATGCCAAAAGTTGTATCTGAGTTTAAATTATGTTATGTGTTATGTTTTTATATTGTACATTTGTATTGTACATTTTGTGAGCTGCCAAGAATCCTGTGACTCCACCGGGATATGCATTTGATTGATACTAACAAATGAAGCCCATATTTGAAGACTACTAACTTAGGAATATATATCCATACAACGGGAGTTTCTGTGTAAGAACCAGAATTGTGGACTCCTCACTTTTTTCCCAGCATACCACAAGCCTTTTCTGCCACAGCCATGATTTTGCACAATATTATCCCAGTGTTCTGATCCCAGCATGTTGTGGAACAAAATTTTAACATTTCACTTGTCTCTGGAGTGAGGGAGTTGTTTTTATAGTTGAGAGGAAAGGGGCTGAGGCTTCCTCAACCAACTTGCAGTCATTAATACAATGTATTGCCCTCTTCAAAGCAGTACGTCTTCTTTTTTCCTCTTTCATACCTCCCTGCACACATACATTCACTTCTAAATTAAATCTGGTTCTGGCCAAACATCTTTTTCCTCTACATAAAAATGTTGGAATAGGGTGTGGAAAATATTACAAGTGGAACGGAAAATCCACATACTTCCCATGGAAAGGGAGAAAATACTTTCTTTGAAGGCCCAGAAAAACTATGTTCATACTTGCTGGGGGGAAAGCATTGGGAAATGACTGATCCAGCAGGCAGATAGGAATTCTGTTTTGGCAAATGTTTGCTTGTAGTACTGTTTAATTAACACTTACTCAAGGAAGACGTCTCCAGTATATGAACTTTGCCGGTGTGTTTGTTGTGTTAAAATCGTCAACATCCATATCCTCCAACTGCTTGCCAATTTTTTGTTTTTCCTTTCTCTGTATCATTGATTTGCTTTTTTCATACCTAGCTATACAATTGTCTGATTGACCTCTTCTAAATTCTTTGGAAGTAGGTGGAATTGGCTGCCAAAGAATGTGGGGTGCCTAAATGGTTATAGAATCTGCCTTCAAATGATAGAAAATGGAGCTTGCTACAATCACCAGCATCATGATCACAAGCATAAAAAAAAGGACCTTGTGCCTCAATTATGGATTATCTACTGAACTAGAAATACTAGATGACACATTGTGGAAGTGAAAAGCTATGGCTATAGAGAAGAGCTTGTTGGCAATAAAGATGAATCTAGTCTAGTCAGAGCTAAGGAATCCTTCCTTTTTCTGAAGAAGAGAAAACTTGACAACCACTTAAATCAATAGAATTTAGGACTGTGCTGTTTGACAGTTTGACTACTCTTATAATTTGGTGCATGTTGTTTATTAAAAGGAAATGTAATTTGGACATGGAAATTTGCTGCTAATGCTCTTTTCATGGTTCAGCCAACAATTTAGTGGATGGATGGATGGGTAGATAAATAAATAAATAGATTAAAAAAGTACTATAAATTACAGAATGCAACTATAAAAGTACAGCTCTGCATAACAGTGGAATTCATGACTTTGAACTAATTTCTTCCTAAAACAGTGATGAAATTGTTCTATTTAATTTCATATACTTCCAGATTAATATTAGCAATATGAAGGCAATAACAATATTTTACAGATAATTATTTATTTTCTGAAGAATTTATTTATTGAATTTATAGGTCATCCATCTCATGGTCCAAAGGGGAATCCTCTTTATATATCGTATAAAATTCCTTACTTCCTTTGTATGCTTTTATTAAGAATTGTGTAACTTTATTTTTCAGGGAAAAATATTCACCTCTATAGAACCTGAACATAATATTAATGATGTTTGCCTGTACCCCAATTCAGGTAAAGTACAAACAAAAAAATCTGGATTTTCTGGTCATACAGATTGACTCAAAGCTTTCCTGGCAGCCCAATGTTAGATAATTTCTTTAGAATTTGGAAGGAGGGTGACCTTTTTCATTTTTCCTCTGACAGTATTTAGCAATTGATTCATCTGTTGACCGTTTCAGAATTCTTAACAATTTTCAACAGCATTGGAGTACTATCGCTGTTACAGGCTATCACAATCTTTCTCACCTTAGCCATTTTAAAATATGTGAATTTTAAATTATGCTGGCTGAATAATTGGGAGCTGAACAGAGGTTGTATTCAGGTTCTGACCAGTTCTGGAGAACCGGTTGTGGAAATTTTGAGTAGTTCGGAGAACCAGTAAATACCACCTCTGATTGGCCCTGCCCACATCTATTCTCTGCCTCCCAAGTCCCAGCTGATTGGCTGGGTCTTCTTTGGTTACCCTGCACAGGAGAACGGAGCTGGAAAGCAGGTCAGTGGGGTGGGGAGGGAATGGGATTTTACAGTATCCTTCCCCTGCCACACCCACTAAGCCATGCCCACCAAGCCACGCCCACAGAACCAGTAGTAAAATAATTTGAATCCCACCACTGGAGTTGAAGTCCACATATCTTAAAGAAGCCACATATCTTGATGAAAAAGCACTGGGCTGTACTGTATATTGAATCTTCCATGAAGATTGGATAGAGAACTGGTTGTGATTTCCTAAAAATCTGTTCAATTCAAGGGGTGATGAGTTTGAGATTTAAAGATAGACATATTCTTTGTAATGATTCTTCAGAGAGGTTTTTAATCAGTTCATTTCTAAATTCCAAAATCTTCATCTCTCACTGAAAATGTCGTCATGTTAGAACTGGAGCATTTTATTCCCCGGTCACAAAAATTTCACAGTCAGATGTCTGTGATGTCTTAACAATGTCTCCATAGATTCTCTTTTACTAATGAGGTTATTCAAAGCAGCCAGGATTTTCTTTTTCATGTTTGAGCATGATGTCTTCCTGATTTGTTACAAGTATCACTCCGAGAGTTTGAAGCTTGCAGCTCGATGAGCATCTAACCGGAGAAGTGTATTATAATGTTATGTCCTTATAGTGCTTCTCTGGAAGTACTCTTCCACTGGCATGTACACCATGGGTACACATTTTCCTCTGGTTATTGAATTGTTCTGAATTTAAGTTTATACCGGAGTGGGGAACAGTAGAGATTCTTTATATTGAATTAATCAAGGAGCCCATTATATTCTTTTTGGTGTCAAAGGAGAAGGGGGGGGAAGCATCTTTATTGGATGCCTCTCCCCCTTCCCCCCTCCCCCAAAGTCACTCAGACAAACTTGGCTTCCTGCTGGAAGCTTCACACAGTTGTATACATGTTTTCACGGGAGCCAGGATCCTGCCAAATGGTAAATCTGCAACTCTGCAGGAAGTTGATACCATTTGATGGGATTGGCAGAGTTTAATTAGAGTGCTTACAGGAAGCTATGGAGTTTTACTCCTTGTATCTTTTACTGCAATATATGGAAGTGATTATGGATGGTCATGTTTAAAAATTCTTTGTGATCACTTTAGTTTGATTAGTGTTCTCATTTTCTATTTTTTAACTTTTCTTGTCCAGGAGTAAGGAGGGTAGAAATACGAAAAGAAATGTTGATTTTTATTTTTTTTTAAATACCTTAATTCCTATGAAGATCATCTTAATCCCATCTGGCTATACGATGACACTTCCTTCCCCTGTGTTTAAGGATTAAGTTAGACATATTAATTAGAACATATCTCTTACTATTGTAAAGAGTCAGCTCTATGTGATAATGTAAAAATTCAAAAATCCAGATTTATTCTAAGTTTCTTGATTGTTAAAATCTGTTTCTCAGCATAATATCCCAGATAAAAATAATGGACATTGCTGAGAATTAAAGTTAAACAAGATGTTGCCTTCTTCTTCAATACTACCAATATTATAGAAGAATGATTTCTTCTTTGTCAAATATGAGTGTTGGTCTGACTTAGGTTTTTCTCTTTAATTTATCTGCAAATGTATTTAATTGAGTACAAAGTATATGTTGAAAGATGGTTGCTTTGGCATAAACATTCTTCTGAGTTAGAGTTGCTGCTATATTAGTGGACCTGTTAATTTCTTTTTGAAAATGACTTTAGACTGTATGATATTTTAGCTTTATGCCCACTAACAATTTTAGTTAGTTCAATCTCCTCCAATTTTAAAATGGAGGAAAAGTTCTGCATTTGAGAGCAGCAATCTTATTTTTTTTTTATTTGTAGGAATGCTGTTCACAGCTAACGAAGCCCCTAAAATGAACATTTACTACATTCCAGTAAGTAACATGGGTCATTAATGTTTGCTGTTTTGCCTCTGGGCGTGATAGAATAGACCTATACACTTCGAATTTAATTCAATTACAAGGGTTACCATACATATTTCAGTGCATAAGTTACACTTCTATTGAAAAAGAAATAGCAGTTATGCTTGTTTTTTATTCCCGTTCTATTGAAATTACAGTTTACTTTATTTCATTGAGGTTGTCTTTTCATGATGGCAATACTTCCACTGGTCAATCTAAGCAAGGTGGTAGTTTGTACGACAAGGGGAAATCTCTAGAAATTTTTTTTTTTTCATCTTTTAATCCAGGCTGCCTTGCTTATGTTTTTAACTTTTTAAAACTGTGTTTTGGATCTCTAAGCTGCCCACAAGCTGTTAAAGTGAGCAGCCATAACAAATTTAAGTAAATAAACAAAATGAATAAAGAAAACAATTTTAGCCTCAGCATTTTGAATTAAGACTCAGCATTTTGAAATAAGGTAAGGCTCAAGAAGGGCCCAGGTTGATTTTAGATTACATGTAGCCTTACATGATACGTATTATATCAAAGAACTTTCACTTTCATCTCTTCTACCCTATATATGTTCCAAATTCTGTTCAGATGGGCCTCTTACACTTTTAATAAAGGAGTTGGGGGCAGGCTGTCATTAGAAGCAACCTGTTCCTATGAATACATTGCTTGAATACATTGCTTTTTCATAAATAAAATGTGGCTAGGATTTAGTATCACCCTTAGATAACAGGATGATAACTCAGACCCATCTCCTCCACACTATATGGAAAAATTGCCATAGAATTGTGAATTTATGCTTGAATACTAAATAAAGCATTTATTTGAAGGAGCAGAGAGCTTGTGATGCTATAAAAGATAATTCTGTGCTTTGATTTTCTGCTGTTGGACTCTAGTTCTGTATCTTTCCTTTCTCATGCTTGTTTATAGCACAGATTATTTGCAAAAATTGTTACAATCACATGAAATTAACTGGTATTTTCCATAGATTTCCACTTCTTATACATAGAACACTGTGGACGAAGCTTGTCAATGAGATTTTTTTCTCTATTATGCTGTCACAGTGACACAGTTGATCATCAGATAGCAATTTATTTCACCAATGTGGTGTCATAACCATAGATGTAGCACTAAATTTAAAAAAAAAAGTTTTGAAGGGAACGCCCTTGTTGCTTTACTTGTGCATTGCACACCCAGCATTAACTATTTCTCTAGAAATTTCATCTTCTTTTTCCTGGGTCTTCTTATGGTAATGCAGTGAAATACTGTGATTCGTGTGCCAATATTTTTGAGTACAATCTGTCAGACAATTGTTGAGTCTCCACAAAACAGGAAACGTGGGCTTCCTATCTGTTTTTGGATAAGTACTTTCAACCTAAAAAGTAGCACATTGGGCTTATTCACAACAAAGGAAATCCTCTACTTCCCATCATAACATGTTGCCTCAAAGGAAATGCGCGTGTGTGTGTGGGGGGCATAAGTGCGGAAACCATCCCATGTGCGACTCTCAGGAAGTAATTTTGTGGCCATCCTGTAGAATCTTTTAACACATTTGGACCTCAGTGTCGGGTGTGTGTGGGGGGAGACCCTGTGGGCCTGATAAGCAGCTGGATGAGCAGATGTGAAAGTCAGATACTTCAATTAAAGGTTGTAGATTGTGGACCAACGTGGGTCTGGATGGGAAGGGGCATTTCTGGGAGGATAAAATGTTCTACAAAGGGAAATGCTTTAGATAGCATGTTGTGGGCTACACTTTACAACATAGGCAGGACTAAAACAAAGAAGAAAGTAGAGAGAGGGAAACATATAATTCTGATTTAATTGAATTATTTTACTAAATTATACTGACCAGTTAAAATGATTATTTTTCATTGAATTTGGAATTTCCCCACTTCCGGCACATAGAACATTAATGTTGATTGGCGGGATGGAGAGGGAGTCTAGAAATAAGTATCAAGGCTATTGAGGGCTGCGTGTGGCCTTTGGCACAATGGGTGCAAGGACCCCACCCGCCCATAGGGGAAATGGTTATGGGGAAAATAGAGAGTAGTAGGTGGGGGCAGGAGGGCCACACCAGGAGAGAAGGCTTTGGGGAAGGAAGTAGGGAAGTCATGAACAACAGCACACCCACTTTTGGGATTTCTGTTCAGTGATCTCAGATTTTTGCACATACACTTTAAAATTTTGAGGAGGGGTAGAAACAGGAGCGATATGATTATTCATTGATTTACTTCCCAAATCTTACACACCATTGAATAGGTTGGGAACTGGGTGTGAAGAAAGTGTGGCATTTATATTATTAGATAGAATAGAATAGAATTTTTTATTGGCCAAGTATGGTTGGACACACAAGGAATTTGTCTTGGTGCAAATACTCCCAGTGTACACAAAAGAAAAGATACATTCGTCAAGAATCATCAGGTCCCACACTTAATAATAGTCAAAGGGTACAACAAGCAATCAAATCATACTAGGAAACAGTCCATAAAAATCGTAAGGATACAAGCGACAAAGTTATAGTCATACATTCACAAGTGGGAGAGGATGGGTGATAAGGAATAATAAGAAGATTAACAGTAATAGTAGTGCTATGTAACAGTTTGAACATATAGATATAGCTTCAGTTGATGAAGATTGCCTGTGTGGAGTGAAGACCACATCGTTAGTAGTACAAGAAGGTTCATACCAAACCTTGGCTTGATGTGTGTTTTCTATTCTTTCATTTAAAATAAAAATGTGCACAGTTCTTAATCCTGCCCCATCTGTTATAGCATCCTTTTCTAAATGTGAATTTTTATCCTGAAATAGAATAGGAAGCTCTACAGAGATGTGAAAACAGACACCACTTTAGTAATTAATCAGTGCAGCTTTGAGATTCCCATCACATTCGGTTTAAATAAAATCCCTCTGGTCAGGAACACCTAAAGGCCCTGTCACACTGCCCAACGGATGCAAAACAGACACAACGGACGAGCAAAATGTTCCATCCGTTGCGTTTATCCGCTCTCAAAGGGCAAAAAATTTGCATAACAGAAGCGATAACAATGGAACCGGGAGGATGCAGGGCGGATGGAAAGCAGATCTGCGGGGAATGGAAGCCTAGCAGATGGGAGCGGATGGCCACATCCGCAGGTTTTCCGAGGGGGCCTCAGCAAAGCGGACGCGGAACGGATTGAAGCGGATGCAAGCGTGGATGAAGCGATGCAGGCGAAGCCTACGCAAGATGCACAGCGGAAGCTAGCGATGCCTAGCGTTAATTGTGCATGG
Source organism: Laticauda laticaudata (assembly GCA_004320025.1). Lineage (NCBI taxonomy): Eukaryota > Metazoa > Chordata > Lepidosauria > Squamata > Elapidae > Laticauda > Laticauda laticaudata. The sequence continues at coordinate 11,055 of BHFT01000267.1, forward strand.
GGGGGATGGCATGCGCAAAGCCCCCCAGATATAAAGGGGAAGCAGTTCGCACTGGCCAGCATTCGGAGGAAAGACCATGCTGCAGGTATACATGAGTCCTGCCTTCGCCCTTGCCTGCATGCCTGCTGCAAGCTTGCAAGCCGCCTTTCCTGCCAGTCTGCCTCCAAGCCTCCTGGCCAGGACTTGCTTCTGCCTGCCTGCCAGCCTTGCTGACCACCTTGCCTCCCAGCCAGTCTTGCCTGCCAGGCCGCTTCTCTGCCTGGCTTGCCAGCTTTGCTGCCTACGTGCCTTCCTGCCAGGCTGTGCAGCCTCCCTCTCAGCCTTCCTGCCAGCCTTGGTTGCCTGCCAGCTGCCCTGCCAGCCAGCAACCCCACAACATGGGGAAGAAGCGAAATCTCACAACTGCGCCATCCTGGCAAGAGAGGGGGGGGGGGGGGGGGGGGGGGCAGGGCCACCCTCCCGCCCCCTGTCCCTGACTCTGCTTCTGCTGGGCTTCTGCTCGCTCGGCTCGCTCTTCTTGGTGCTGCAGTTCTGCTGAAGCGGCTCCTAGCAGTGTGCTTCTGCTGCGTCTCTTGTGAAGCTTGCCTGCTCGATCCTGCTCGCTGTCCTCCTGGACTGCTCTACTGCTCGTGCTCCCTGGTCTTGCTCGTCCTGTTCGTCCTGCTCGTGCTCCTGGTCCTGCTGTGTGCTGCGCTGACGTTGGCTCCTGGGATTACTCTGCTGTGCTGAATCCTGTCCTGATATCCATGCTGCTGCTGCTGCTTGATTGATGATGTATGATTAATGATCCTGCTGCTGCTTGCTCTGATGATGATGATCCTGCTGTGCTGCTGTGCTGCTGTCGGTGTGGAGAGCCAGGCCCCTACCACATGGATGAGCCCTCTGATAGGGCCCATTCTGGTCCTGCAAAGGGAAGAAGGTGGTATAGCGGGACGGGAGGAGAGCATTACTTCATTGAAAGAGGAACACGAGGATTGAGTGCTCGAGAGGCTGACGAGAGGAGATGAACTATCTTCGGCGGAAGGGACACGGCTGTTACAGGACACACGAAGCAGGCTGTCGAGAGCAAGTGCAATTGGAGAGAAGGGGAGCAGTTGGGTTACACTTCGAAGGTCTCCTCGCTGGTGGACAATATATGCACACCTGGTATGGAAGCTGCACCCTCAAGCCAATCTGGCCAGGCCACGGTAAAGCTGCGACAGAGAGCACCTACAGTCATGGCAGGTGCAGGTTTCCCTGAGAGGGGTGAGAATCGCACACCGAGAGACACCAGGAGCCCTCTGTCTACCCTCTCTCTCGGCAGCCTGCTGCGACCCAGTCCTCTTCCGCCGAGAGTCAGTCCCTGTCTCCAGGCAGGTTTCTGTGGAGCGTGCCACGGCGGAGAACCCGCGGAACAGCTGTTGCACGTGGGACGCGTGGAGGACTCCCTGTGCGTTGGAGAGAAGAGACATCGAGTCCACCACACGTCTGTATACTCACATCCACCCCCCCCAGCTCCGCCTCCACATGAAAGCAGAGAGCCAGAAGCAGGAGGTAGCGAGCCACAACTGTCCTGCTTGGAGATAGGGACACCATCGCACCAGTATAGATCCTCTTCAGCTGGTGCCAGCACCGATCCTATCCTCCCAATCGCAAGCCCTTCCTCACCTATGTCAAACCAGACCCTCAAGAACATGAGAGACACCCAGTACCAGTGGTGAAGGACGGATCACGAGCTGCTTCAAACCCTCCAGACCCAGAGAACCTGCTCCCACCAGTCCAGGTCTGCTCCTCCACCCCAGTGATGTCCCTCCATTACCAGGCTTGCCCACAGCCCTCACCTACCAGGGCTATGGCTACCAGGAGGTCCAGCAGCACAAGCAGCAGCCCTTCCCACCAGCACAGACGTCATCGGCGACACCGTTGCCACCGGTTCCACTGATGCCATCGATGCCACCACGCCAATATGCGATACAGCGATGTCCACCACACTACCATGCCACACCACGCCAGTCCTCACCCAGCTGCAGACCAGACAGCCCCACTACAACTACTCCTTCCTCCACCCCACAGCCAGCCCGGCCTCAGTATATCTGTCATCAGTTACGGGCTGACACCCCATCATGGAGAGAAGACCTCTCAGCATCACGGTCTGAGCAGCTCAGAGAGTTTCCTCAACAGACCGTCCCCTGTTGTCTCTCAGGCCAGGCACCCCAATGACGATACAGACCAGCACCAGCACCACCACCTCCACAGGCACCTGGACCCTTCACCCCTGAGACTGGGCACACTCCGAGTGACCAATAAGAGTCCAGAGACTGGGTAGCTGGCTACCTGTAGAGTTTATTGGGACACTTGACTTGGTCATTTTTGTTTTACAGCTTGTTGTTCAATAAAGTTATCTTTATTACACAATTGCTCCATTTCTTTTTTTTTAATAAAGTCTTGGTGGAAAGTTTTTAAAATGTTTAAGCCTTTGCATGGTTTGTGGGATGGGTTAAGATAGCACTGATGGCAGGAACCTGTGGGATTGAATACTAGTGGATCAGGTACCTGTGGGATGGGTAATAGCTGATAGCAGGGATACCTGTGGTATGGTAAATGTAGGATGGCAGGGATACTCTGTGTGGTAATAGCTGTGGTGCAGGGATACCTTTGGGATGGGTAATAGCTGTGGGATGGGTAAGGATAGCAGTGGGATTAGATAAGCCTCCAGTGCAAGCATAGCGGGACTGTGTGGTCACCCTCCCGGTGCCACACCTATGGCCCTTTATTATCAATAATAATGTAATAATCATCCACACATGTCAACACCAAACACAACTCTTTATTAAACGCCCTGTTCATTGTAGGCCCATACATGGCCCAATCTCATCAGTGTGATGAGACAGGCTGAAGGAAGCACATCATTAATCATCTATCATCCTGTCTTGCCACTCCACGCCTCAGCTAGGAGTTGCACCAGTGCTTCAGAGGTTGCTGCTTTCTTCCCTCATTTGAGGCTCTGTTGGGGCCTTGCAACATCCTCAGTGTCTGTCAGGTTTGCCCTTGCCTCCATTCACCAGGCTCCATGTCCCATTGCCTTGTTCGAGGTCCACGAGCCTGTCTGCAAGACTGGGTAGCGGTAAGTGCGCATGAGATTGTGCAGGATGCAGCAAGTTCCACGATCTCCTCACAGTCCTCTGGGCGATGCTGCATTGGTGAAAGTACCTGGAATCTATTGGCCAGGATGCCAAAGACGTTCTCCACCACCTGCCTTGCCGGACAGCCTGTAGTTGAAAAATCCTCTCTTCACAGGTGAGTGTCTTGAAGTGTAGCTTCATGAGGTAGGTTCTGAGGGAGAAGGCGTCATCCTCATGATGAAGGAGGCACATCTTGCGTGTCGGTTGGGCAGGGGGTCTGGATCTGGAAAGCCCATGATGAGGTTGCCTTCCAGCCCCTCCTTGAGGTCACTGGCGTTGTATACCTGGGCATCTGACATAGCGCTGCCTGAAGCATCGATTTACATGAACTTGTAGTCAGCATCGACCATGGCATAAGAACATAGATAACTGAAGACTCTAGCCGAGTGAACATAAGTGGAGCCGACTTGGTGGTGCTTTGCAGGCCAGTGCTTCCATCTATGGCTCCAACGGGTGTGGGAAGTTCCACCTCTGTAACACTGTCTTGCAAACTTTCTTCATTCTTCATCAGTGGAGGGCATTGGACGGAGTCCTCCTTGTATTCTTCGATGATGGCCTGCACCACTCTCTGACACAATGCTGATGGTGTTGTGTGGCACCCTCCAGCCGTACTTCATGCTCCGTGTAGGTGGTCCCTGAGCCAAGGTGGCGCAGAGTGAGTGCCACCTTGAGCCCATTCCAGGCTGGGCCGGAAGTTGGTGTTTGCCTTGGTCAACCTGGGTGTCAGGTGCTGCACAACTTCGTCAAACATGGCTGGAGGCTCTCATGAAGTTCTGGAAGTGCCCGAGTGTCTTCGTTCCTGAGCTCCACCATCAGCGGTTTGACAGTCCATACTCTGTTCTTCTCCTGATCCATCTTCGGACCCAGACGCTTCTTGGCCGCCTCCTTTTCTTCCCGTAGTAGAGTTCACAGAGCCTGTAGATGCTTTGCACTTTGCAGCAAGGATGGTGGCTGCCAAAAATGAATGTTTGATCCATGATTGACATAACTGGATGCTGTGGAAGAGGAAGAGTCAGATGAAAGCTGCAGAGGTCTGCACAGCTAGGCTGCTGGAGTGAAAGTGAGATGCAGACGAGTGCTCCACCTTTTTATAGGCAGTATAGGTGTCCCTTTGCATCCTCTAGGCATCCTCTAGACATCCTTAATATCCGAGATAGTGTCCCCTCTGCGAACGTTTTTTTTTCCGTTTTAAACGCTTTGTTTTCTGCTTGGCATCCGTTCCGCATCCGTTCCGCTTCCTCCTGCGTCCAAGCGATGTAGTTGCCGAGATGCGGAATGGATGCCTAGCGGATATAGCAGATGCGGAACAGATGCAGAAACGGATGCTCGATGCATAACGGATGAATTGGAATACATTTTCCACGCAAAAGTTTTGGGCAGCTCAAAACTTTCTGAGTGGATGAAACGTCAATAGACGGATGCTGGACGGATAGAAGGGAAGCAAAACGGAGGCAGTGAGTAACATCGCATTAACAACGGATGGCAAGCTTTTTTGTCCGTTTTACATCCTCTTTGCATCCGTTGGTGCAGTGTGACAAGGGCTTTAGCTTTATTGGAACAGGGGAGCAAAAAAAGGAGACATGGATTGCTATTTTATGGTCCTGGAGTTGGAAAGGCCAAAACATTTCAAGCCAATTCCCCACCCCGCCCCCCACTTGATGTGCATGTGTGTTTTTTTGACTGTGCAGTTGGGAATATTTAAAGTTCTATAGGTACCATAAGCATTACAATGGAACCTGACCCCATCCACTATGAGGAGTATGGCCCTCACTGTGCCATGGAATGTCATTGAGCTGATGGAGTTATACCTCCACCTCTACATGTTAGAAGCTACAGAAGGAATTGGGTCGTTATATCTCGTGAGAAGGATAGATATTAGTTGTATAACCAAAGGATGCTGTTACATGGCAGCTCCTTTCTATTACGAAAACGTCTAATTTAGTGATGTATCATTGTTTGGCCAGAAGGCCATTTAAACAGACCATTTCTGCTACTTTACAAAGTAATGGTAGACTTAGGTACAGGAAGGATTTTTGGGAATATTTGGAAATTATAGGCAACTGCTTTTTCATTCAAACTTTTAGGAAAAGCTTTCTGACCTTTCAAAGCTCAGAAAATCTAGGAGCAGATGCTTTCTCCAAATTGATGGACTGGTACGGCTGTCAAATAATGAAGAGCACTGTTGAGTCTACATATACAAGATTTTGTTTGATCAGAAGATGGAGAAGCAACATGTGTTTTGTTTGGCTGGTCTTGTTCTGGAAACAATCCTGATTGCCTCCTCCATCATAATTAGCTTCTATTGACCTGCCTCTCAGTTCTGTGATAGTTGGTTATTGTGGAGAAATGTGCAGCAGGATGATTTTGGAGTAATACCAGAATGTGTTCAAATCTTTAGATTTGTCTGTAATCCAACAGTACTCCGGCCCACTTCATCTAAATCTAATTCGTAGAAAAGAAATTCTGCTTAAACAAACCAGCCCAAATAGTATGCTCTATCATCCTTTATTTGATTGTACCGAGTAATATTTACTTCCTTAGCAGAAATGTATGTGATGCCCTGGGATAATTGCCTCTCTTAAGGGGGTAAATGGGACTAGATTTTGGAATGATCAAGTCAGAGTCCTACCCAGAATCCAGCTGAAATGTGTCATAATCTGAAGTGAGTTGAAGCAGTTTCTATAAAGAAGAATGAACCAAAATACATTGAAGCTGATGTTAAGAATCGATCAACAGGTGCAGGAGACGTTAGATTGAAGTTATCGTTGCCAAAAGAGGCAGCATCAGTTTTTTCCCCCAACAAAGACAGAGAAAGTTAGCTCAGTGTGCTCACTAAAAGTTTTTGACATTACCTTCTTTTGTTGTTTATTTAAACAGACTCTCTTGATCTCTTAATGAGGCTTAGATGAAACATCACATCACAATGTAGGTCACAGCACTGCAAAATTATGAATGTTCTAAATTTCCATGTAATTTCTCTCACTGCTGTATGTTTGAATAATCTTGCGATTCGTTCTCTCTTACAATACAGGTGACTCAAACTATATTAAAATATCTGGCCTAGAAATGAGCAAGCTTCAGAATAAGAGTTGAGCCTGACCTTGCCACAGGGTTGCTCAAGGAGTCACAGATCTAATTTTGGCCACCTAAAGGGAAGAGAAATTTTAAAAAGGCACAGCAACAATGAACTGAGTAAAAATTAGAGATTACTTGTTTGGAGTTCTTGTGGATTCTTTTACTTGGAGCAACTTGCTCACAAGACTTAAGCAAGTACATCCCCAATCCTCATAGTGATTAACATTGCCTGAGAGGAAAGAAATCAAAACAAGATTGTGGGATGTCGAAGGATGACACATAAAGCACAATGCTGAATTGGTCTGGATTGTTGATAATGTTAAAAATGCCTAGGCTGGTTAACAGATAACATTAGCACAGAAATACAGCATTATAACACACATTATACTTTGGGCAGCACAACTGCTTGTCCATGGGAAGATCCATGGGATTCAATATTTTAAAGATTTGTTGTTGTTGTTCTCCATTCCTTTGAATTTCTTTTTGAAGAAAAGGACACAAAAGCAAAAGCAGAGATGAAAGAGGATGGTCAGTCATGAAGAAGATTGGAGGTCCTTTAACAGTTGTGTAGAGTGGAGCATTTTAGTGCTGAAACTCTTTTTGCTTCAGCTGTTTAAAATCCAGTAGCCCTTTTCTTTGATTTCACGGAGGAGAGGAAGAGAAACATGGAATGGTTGCTGGGCTGCAGGTTGGGTTTTCTCTGTCAGTTTAATTACCGTAAATGTTATTCAAGTATGGCTTGTCTTTTAAACATGCATGTTTTAAAAAAGAAAGGAAAGCAGGAGCACCAGGGTAAGGGATGAAGGAGAGGAGTTTAAACTCTTCCATTCCCAGATTCCGTTTTAACAAAATCGCTTACCTGAAGCTGTCCCAGTGACTCAGATTGGTGCTGTAGATAAAATAGTACTCCTCTACTTTCTGTCCTTGCTTGCAGATAAAATGTTAGAAAACCAACGTGTTAATTTACCAGACAATACTGTAATTTGCAGTCAGGCTGATCCTGCGTAAGCTCTTTTCTCGTATTAAGGCTGCCTGTGAAGAAAGAGTAGGTGACGGTGTAACTATTGTTGGGAAAATACATCCCCATGTTATTTTTTTGAGGAAGATTGGTTGATGGCAGGAGCACATACACTTATTGTGACACCCCTGATAGGGAAAGCACTCAAGAGCAACAAGGGAGAAATAGGGGAAGGGAACTTAAGAGACTGCTAGGGTTGGGTTCGTCTAGAGCAAAGGAAAAAAAATGAATGGTAGCATTTATCATTCTTGGGTGTATCTAGTGAGGGAGGAAAGGAAGCCTGTCACAAAACATGGCATAATTATACTGAAAGGAAAGTGAACAAGTTAACAGGCTTATTCTCAATCAACTGGAAAGTAGGTTAATGGGGAAGCTGTCAGTAGTTTAGACAAACACAACTACAAGAGAATGCCTAATTCTGAAAGAATGTTTTCTCTGGGTGTTTGAGGGAAATGATAATTATACTTTTCAGGTCAGAGTCTTGAAATGTGGAGGGACAGAAAAAAACAATAGCTGGAGAACTACAGTTAATAGTAATATGAAGTAACATCTTTATTAGAACCCAAATCTCCAGCTAGTAAAAATATTTTATCAGGAAAAATCATGCTTCATTAGGTTCCTTGCTAAAGCAACTGCCACGTGCCATTTATATACTTGATAACACAGGCTGAGTGTTTCTGTACACAACATTCTTTTATTCAAGATTTATCATTAATCATTTGTAGAGAGCCCTCCCCCAACTTTTCATGTGTGAATTGACAAATTAAACTGATATTAACAATTCCAAAGAAGTACTTGAGGTATCGTGAACGCATATTAAGATAATTGGTACCGGAAGTTTTTATTGAGCTGTACAAATATTTTTGTTATCCTTGAGCAGAGTTGCGTTGATGGCTGATAGGTAACAATCTCAGTTGCAATGATAAGAGTCATGATATGAAGAGCATTTAGGCCCAGCATCCCTGGAATATATTTTGCTCTGGAGTAGGGTAGTTTGAGGGGCTTAGATGGCAGCTGTTCTCTTTTGAAATGGCTTATTTACTTTCTCCCTGTATTATTGTCACTGATAGATTCGAAAAGGAAGTGGGGCATCTAAAGTTGCATTCTATAGGTGCCATTATTTCCTTTGTCCTTTCCTCTGGGAAAGGGAGGGAGAGAGCTTTCAGCATGCACCTTGATAATGCTTTGTACATACTGAAGTTTACTCAGTTAATCTTGGTTCACTGGGTGTGCCTGTGTGCTCACGGTAGCAGAAGAGAGATTGATATCAACAGTGGAAAAAGGATGAGCCACCCTCGTTTGGGAGGAAATGGAAGCAATCATTTTGAGACGGAGAGGGTCATTGGGTTTTCACTGAAATAATTTGCTATCACATTTGACTTTAATGTACATCTACAGGTTTTAGGTCCTGCTCCAAAGTGGTGCTCATTTCTTGATAATCTGACAGAAGAGCTGGAGGAGAACCCGGAGACAACAGTTTACGATGACTATAAATTTGTAACAAGAAAAGATCTTGAAAATCTTGGTAAAGTACTACTGCTGTAGATGTGATTTACTTTATCTTGCCTCTTTCCTTTGAGTATGACCTTAGATACTCTCTTTACTTATATGTACCGTAGTGGCTGCAACATACAGTATTCCAAGATGAAATATATTTGCATTCCTGTCTCTACCTAACGGGTCTTTGGTGGAGGATTCCTGTTTTGAGTTCCTTATTTTTCTTGTCCAAATTGAGAACTTTGATTTCTACCTTGATCCAAGGAATGGTTTATATTGGTTGATTCAAAACTCTAACACCCCCAATTTCAATACCTTATATTATTATGGAAAAAATACACATGTAACTAACATTTTTGCAAGAATAATTTTCCTGCTAAAGACCTTAATTTAAAAGCTGCTTCAGACTCAATTTTTATTAGCAACTGAGGAAAATTAAACTTGTTTAATTTAGTAATAAACTGTTAAAACTCTATATAAATATATTTTACCAGGGAGAAGCCAATTAAGCATATGATTTCCTTTTAAAAAGAATGAACCTTAATCAACCTTCTTTTAAGGTTAATCAACCTTAAAAGAATATAATATTTACACTAAATCTTTTTTTTTCAAGTCTACTTGTTCCTTGTTACTTTAGGAATACTTAAAATTCTCATTTCTTAAGATTTATAGATAAGTAACAGAGATATAAAATGGTTATTTTAGATTTTTCAGGGATTTTGTGATGGTGACCTGGAATCAAAAGTCTATAGTAATGTTGACACCACAATATTCCTTTTTTCCCATGGATACTCCATGTATTTTTCATTTGAAAAGATATATGGTTCTCTTTGGGGGCTGACACATTCTGGTAAAGTTTCCAGACCAGCTCTTCACTTTTTTTCTGTACATAAATGATAGATGCAAACTTTTTTTTTGTAAAGTACCCTGAAATTTATTTTTTAAATTTTGTGTTATATTAAGGTCATGTTCAATACATGTATTGTCCTTGCCCCCACCTCCATTTTGTCTACAGGGCTTGCTCATCTTATTGGCTCACCCCTTCTTCGGGCATACATGCATGGCTTCTTCATGGACATACGATTGTATCATAAGGTATGTGGGCTTGCCCAAAGAAGTCAGGCTAGGCTCCCTTTCTTATAGAGCACCATTTTTCAGGTTGAACGGACGAGATGACTTTTAATTAGTTGGCTGCTGTGGGTTTCATTTTATTGCCCTCTTTTAGCAACATTTCATTAGTACGTAGCCTGATTTGTTTAGTTTAATTCTCATTCTTGCTAGCAACCCTGAATGTCAACCTGGCAAATAAGAATGTTAAATCAAATGGGAGAATTACGCAGTGATTTATGATTTCTTCCTTTTTCTCCCTGATTGCTTTGTGCTTGCAGGTTAAAATGATGGTAAATCCTTTTGCCTATGAGGAGTACAGAAGGGAGAAAATTAGACAGAAGATAGAAGAAACACGTGCACAAAGAGTGCAGCTAAAGGTAAATATGAAGTTTGGTTCATTCAGGATAGGTTCATCAAAGAGAGAGAATGAAAAAGAGAGTAGTGTGTGTGTGTGTAGTACATTTGGGGTGTTTTAGAATTGTTATATCTGAAAGGAAAGGAGCACAACTTCATCTGTTACAGGGTTCTTCTCTTTGCTGGGGTAAGTAGTGAGATCTCAAAGGACATAACTGGCATTGGCTTGGCTATCGGCAGGAATCCTACTGTTCTCATTCCACCAGAATGCAAACCAGGAATCTGAAGAAGGCCATTCTTGATGGGAGAATTATGCAGCCCCCTATGTAGATTGGGTTTGCCTGATTACAAATTATATTTGAACCAGATGATAAGTCAACAACCTGAATTTTACTTTGTGTTAGCTAGGTAAAATGTCAGTGGTTATAATATGAATTGTCCTTGGGGCTTACTTTGCATCATGAAGGAGAGATCCAAACATTTTTCAGGCTTCTTTGTGAATCTGAGGAAAAAAGATCTCTATGCTTGAAGAAACAGAGAGATATAGAAAACTGATGACAGAAAAAGATCAGTGGTCTGTTGATCTGCCCTTTTGAGTTTCCTTAAGAGTCTCTTTAATTTTTATAAGTGGATTCCTCAGACCAGTGGTGAAGTCTGAAGCCTTTCTTTTAACTAATTTTTAAACCATGTGAAAAGAAGTGTGACCCTGTTCTTTCTTAAGCCACTGGTAAAATCAGAAATCCTTGGGTATCTCAGAAGATCCATGATATTTTCTCCCGAAATCCCTGGTATGAGCACCTTCTAAATAATTTGGCATTTCACAAATTATCCAAGAAATCTATGTAGAGATAACTAGAACCTGCTTTTCACTTAATATATAATTTAACATATTCCAAATTATTATATATTCCATACGATTGTCTGTACTGTGATTCATATAATCAGCAAATACATTGAAGGTGCCAGGTTCCACACTAAAGAGATCCATGGTTGTTTTATTCACTAGAAACTTCCCAAAGTTAATAAAGAACTTGCACTGAAGTTGATTGAGGAGGGAGAAGAGGAACTACAAAATGCTCGAAAGAAGAAACAGAAGGTAGGTACCTTTCCTTGTTTCTGTTGCATTAATTATATGAAATTGACCAGTTGTGCTGTTTCAAAGATGCCTGTATCTGAATATGTGTGGGGTGATGGAGGGGTATAAGTTCATGAGAGAGCAGAAACTTTGAAAGTCCCCTTTTGACTTATCCTGTTATCTCCAGTTATTGGGCCTCTGCTGACAGAGCTATATGACTGATATAATCCCTAATCCTTGGAGAGCATGACAGGAAATGGTATTCAGATGACTGAATTAAAAGAGCTTTATTTGCTAAGTTGAATTTTATTAATCAAAGTACATCTGTATTATGATCAGAAATGAGAGTGCACTATGCACATCCCTGCATAGAAAAGTTATGTTGAAATTAATGATGTAGTAATAGTAAAGTAATAGTAATAGTAAGGTAATGTAAACTGTTTTAAGTTATATGAACTAAAAGTTAGCTACATAATAAATGGGGAGTAATACAATTATTTGATCAAAATACTGTGTTCCTGCCTCTTAGTATTTTAAATAGAAGTTGTTTTTATTTTACCCAGCAACTTCTCATTCCTGTTAGACCACAAAGCAATTTGTGCTAGTAATATTCTTTTAGTTAAACTTAATGCATATTTTAGAGTAATTTTAGTGGCTCAAAGAATTTTCCTTTCTGGCCAGCTGTCCAAACAAGTTGTTGGACAAGACTAGCTCCCAGATGCTAGTATTTTTCCAGCAGCCATGCTCAAATGACCTTTTCCTAACTCTAAAATGCAAATAGTAATTAAATAGCTTTGTCAGAACATTGTAATCTTAATTAAAATTAAAGTTCACTTTAAAGGTGAAATTGTCTTTTAATTACATGGTAAAATGAGACATTGAATCCCAACTTAAATCCTGAGTACCTTGACCAATAGACTGGCTTCAGATTTTCTAACAAAATCTACTTAAGGTAAAGGAGGGAGCCTTAATCCTAGTCAAGCTGACAGGAGCCGTTGTGAATAATACAAGAAGATATACAATTGATGTATGTATGCTATTTTTCAAAAGCTAGCAATAAAACTGTACTATCAAGGAAATCACTGTATGAAATTAAAAATGTGACATTTTATGATATTAGAAGAACCTCACTTAAATACCAAACACCAGCTATTTCTTTATGGCCAATTTTGAGTAAGGGATGCATGGATCTCTTCAGAAAGATGTTCTACAAATTATTACAGAAAATATCTATTTATTCAATCCCCAAAGGATTCATTCTGCTGAGGATTGTAACTCATACATTTAATGTAGTAACCTGCTATCCCTTCTGTCACTGATCTTAAAATAATATCTTTATCTTGAATTATGTGTAAGTGCAAATTGGTATATTAAAATCAGTTAAATAAGTAAAACAAATGAAATAAAAATAAACTAAAGTACGACAAATAAATTTAAGTCAGCATAATATTGGGTAAGTAATGTGGACATTTCAAAGACTGATGAAGAATTCGGAAGCAAATGCATAAAACATATTCCTGGCAGCTTCCTTCTTCCTTTGCAAACCTGCAAATTGCATTTGTTTTATTTTGTTTAACTTACAGCCTCCCTTTCTACCACAAATAGCACTCAAAAGAACTGACGTTAAAAGAAAAACTAAACATAAAAACTCATCAGAAAGCAAATATATGAAGAGGAATTATAGTCCCCAAAGCATAAAAAGGCAAGGAAAAATTGGTTTAGCAGGATGTTAAATAAATAGTACAAATAGAAAAGTCATTGGAAGAAAAAAAATTTAAGTTTATTTCACAAAGCTGCTTCTTGCTGTGCAAAAGGTCTCTGGAGATCTAACTGTGTTTAACCAATATAGTTGGAAAATTTAAGCAAGGGAACCAGTTCTCAACTTCATTTTTATTTTTCTTCCAGAAAATGCCTAACATCCTTCGTGATGACCGCTTCAAAATCATGTTTGAGAATCCTGATTTCCAGGTTGATGAGAAGAGTGAAGAATTTAGGCTGCTTAATCCACTTGTTTCTAAAATAAGTGAGAAAAGGAAGAAGAAGTTAAAGATGTTAGAATACCAAGAAGCTTTGGGAGAGGTAAAATCTGAGAATTTGAGATTTTTCTACTGTTCTCCAATAGCTGTTTATAAAAAAAAATGGAGATGTGATTCCTTTCTACCATTTGAAAAGGATCCCAGGAGGATTCAGTAGAATCATATTTTCTTAACTTTTCTATCTCCATCACTTGTTTAGCTAAGAATCCCTAGCAAGATTTGGAATAATTACGTTGTGCATCTTGCAGACATCCAATTCCTGCTTGTGCACAGGCACACATGGATAGTCAATAAAATATGACAAATGGCATTTCCCTTTTACACGGTATTTGTTGTTTGAGCACAAAACCTTGAAAAATGCCAACAGTTTGGACCAAATGGGAATGCAGCATGTACTCTGATTACATGCAAGTAGGAGATGCTCTTAAAATGTTTACCAGAAGTGAAAATATTTTTGTATCATATGTTTAAAGCATTAGGAGTATCTGCCTCATAGAAGAGAATATTCTTTATGTGATTGAACATAAGGAATTTGTCTCTGGTTCATAAGCTCTCAGTGTACATACAAACAACAAAGTGATAAATCATAAGGTACCAATAGGAGAAGAATATAGGAAAGATGAGAAGGATAAAGGCAATTATAATCCATATAGAAAATACGGATTTACCTGTTCCAGATTAAACTGGTTTCTCCCAAAGGAACAAATGTGCAGTTTCATATTATTTCTGGATCTACCAATGGTAGTATCTTATCAATTTAAACTGGTAGATTAGTTCTGCTGTATCCTCAGGAAGAATTGCCTAATAACAGCAATTCATTGCATAGGCAACCTCAAGAGTGGTCCACTATAACTGCTGTTTGTGGGACCGCCTTTGTGGGTAGTCCAGAAGGTACCATTGGTGCAAATTCAATAGGTAGGTTACCAACTAGAGTGCCTCAACATGACACAATCATCCCTCTGCTAAAAGATCAGAATTGTCTAACAGTTTTTGACCAAGCTTAGTAGCAGGCTATCTTAAAAAGCATCTCCAGGTACACCAGGCACCTGCAGCCTTTGGATGAGACATGTTCTCTTTGTCACAATTTTGCAGATTGATCCTGGAAGATATGATGGAGTCTCACTGATAGCATGTATGCTGTGGAATGATTTTTCCTCACATATACATAGATCCCCAACTCATGCAAATTTCTGTGTTTTTTAAGAACACATCTATTTATCCTGGGCTTCTCGTGCCACTGTTTCTCTTTGGAAACAGTTGTTGTTTTGTTGAATTATAAATTCAAGGGGTGGCTCTCCATTTTCCCCTTCTCTGCTTCCTAATACGTTGGTTCCTAATCTCAGATGTTTGCTTCTTAAATTGAGCTGTTGGAGGACATATGTAACACATCCTTTGCTTCCTAGCAGTCTTGGATCTTTTTTTGTCTCTTTTCAACAATAAGAATATTAAATTTAATTGATACTGGATACATTTTGTCCTTTTTGGAGGGGGGTACTTTAATAGTTACAGGAAGAATTGTAGATTAAGAATATGAGGTAGATCATTGGCGATGGTAATTAGCCATTAAGGCATTCTGTTGAAAATATCTTGCCCGGTCTTGTGTTAAAGTCCTTTCCAACAGTGCATCTGTGAGGCGTCACGTACTCCTAATTAGGTAAATGATTCACTTAAGGAACGTTAATTCTTTCTCTTTTTTTATAACTGACTATTTTGGTCTTCAGGAAGAAGAGGAAGAGCCAGAAGGAAAACCAAGTGATGCAGAAAGTTCGGAGTCTTCAGATGATGAAAAAGGATGGGTTGAAGAGGTCAGGAAACAGCGCAGCCTTCTATGCCAAGAGGAAAAAGTAAAATGGCAGGAAAGGTTCAAGGAGGATCAGCAAACAGTCCTGGAACCAAAGTTTTTTGAGATTAAAGCTGGGGAAGAATTTAGAAGTTTCCAAGACACTGCCCAAAAGCAAAAGTTAATGAAGTAAGACCACAATTTTATCCCATTATAGTGATTTGTCCTCTTTTTTTTTTCATTGCTTGTGATTAAAATGTGGTGATTTCAGATTTCTGCTAAAAGGCAATTGATTTCAAAGCACAGATACATTGATGAAGAGGTTTCTCTTAATTCATCCATTCATTTGCATACCAATTAGAAAAGGAGGTGCAACTACCATCTCCATTGACTCCTTAGAAAGGGAGGCACAAGGCCAATGTGGCATCATTGTGCCAGTGTCCAAGGCCCTTAAATCTGGATACTGTCTTACGTCAATATGTTATAGGATCCATAGTCTACTAGCCAGTCAGCCCACTGGCCTATCCTATTCTAAAGATCATTTTAAGTTTTCTCAAGATACTTTAACTAGCTTGGTTCCATCCCTGAAATCCATTTGATTTCATTTCATTTGTTCTCAAAGCAATTACCATGGAAAATGATATGCTGACCATGAAAGTAGATGCTGAGTTTATCCTCTCATTTTTTATTTTTATTCTTTTGCAGAAAGTCACTTGGAGATCGCTTGCAACTTGAAGAGAGAGTTGGTGCACTTAGTGTACATGATACCACTGTAGGAAGTAAACAAGTTACTTTTAAATTAAAAAAGGTAAATACTAATCCTAAATTTAAAACTGTTAAGACCAATGTTGCAGAAGTACTAAGTGGTCCTTTGAATGAGACTGCTTCCCACTTGTGCTCCGCAGGTAGACTACTGTTTCCGAATTGTCTATGCTGGGCCAATTTGGTCAGACGTGCACCTCTCTTTTTGCTTTGCATATTTTAATTTGCTGCAACCAGCTGTGGGAGGGGACCAAATCTTTGTCTGACTGTGTTGTGACAGCTAGATCTATTTAGCATTATGCTTCTGCTGGGTATTGGCTTGGCTGCTGCAGAAGTCTAACCAAAGCAGAAATGGGGATAGCTCTTAGATTCTTTCATGTTCTCACCACCACACCCTCCATACACTTTGCTTGTAGGGCTCTCCAATTTTCTTTCAGCCCCTCCCACCATCTTAACTTTGATCATTGTTGCATGTGTCATCCCACACTCACAAAAAGTACATAGGCAAGGTGACAGGAGGAAGGAACTGGAAATAGAAATGACTAGCAGTTTCTTAGAAACCAGGCCATCATTTATTCTATTTTTGGACTGACTTCATAACTACAAAAGCTAGGTTTGTTTAGTGTAAACTAAAAAGGGCTTTAAAGTACTGCATCAAAATTTTGCTTCCATTAATTGTATCCAGATGGCTTGGTGAATTAACTAGCTTCTAGGACATATTTTGGTAGCTAAACTGGGAATTTTCAGCCTACATCCTAAGTTGCATTTGTAGACAACTTTAAGCTTTTTGCCAATTCTGAGAGAGTGGAAGGAGAGATGGTGTCCATATTTTTCTTTGAGATTTTTTCTCCCCCAGACACACCTTTTGTCTGCCTCTAGAACCAGGGTTGTCAAACTCATATTGTCACGGCAGTGTGACGTGACGTATTGGGACTTTTTCCCCCTTCTCTAAACTAGGCGGGGGTATGGCCAGCATGTGATGTATCTGGCCCACGGGCCAGATGTTTGACAGCCCTGATCTAAATTTAAGATTATGAGCAGATTAAAAAAAGTTATCCACTTATTTGTGTTCCTTAATAAACTTTTCACTAAATTTGTTTTTATTTTGTCACATTTTATACTATTTCTTCATATCTTTTTTATGGGAATATGAAGCTATTTGCAAATTTAATGATTGAATTCACATCCCCAAAGCTTTTCATTTCTCCCCCTTTTCTCCCTATGTCTCCCAACCCAAAAGTGAAGATGGAGAAGGGAAAAGATACAACTGGAAGGAGAAGGGCACCATTTGGTCTCTTCCTTCCACTGAAAGATATATATTAAAATGGACTCCATTGGATATTAACTACTGGGTTGTCTTTAAATGATTTTTGTAATTTTTTTCCAGTCCGAGCACCATAAAAAGCAGCAAGAAGCAGAGAAACTCCATCATGAAGAGAGGAGAAAACTCAGACGGTCCGCTGGCCATCTCAAAAGTAAACAGGGAAAGAGGCGACACTTCCATTGATGGAGAACTTTGGGTTCTTTCCTTTGGGGACTCAGAAATTTGTTTTAATAGTGGATTGTTCTCCACTGTGACAGAGGAAGACAATCCAAAGCCCAATTATGTTGTGAGAAAGCATCATGGATCTCCTGTTTGCATCAAAAGTATCACTGAAATATTTCTAAAGAGGTAGCAGCTGGTTATTGTATAACCTTGTGTGTGTTGGCTGATAGGTGTACATTCTATGTGAACATGAATAAACATGTATAGTATTGTGATACTTCAAATGGCTCTAATTCTTAAGGATTGGAAAACTTTACTATGTTTTTATGGTATATGAACAATAGTACACAGCCCTGTTGATAAGTATTTGGGAAACCAAGCAATTAAGATAATATTTGCTTTACTTCTTCCCAACTGATGATGTTAAAATGAACTTTTATTGTAGCAAAAGAAAAGTAAGGATTTACTTCAAAGCTCTCTTTGGTGAAAGCAATCTGTTTGTGATCCTGAAGAGGAGCAAAGTTTAAAATCCCTGTATGTGAGATTTGTATGCAATTCCATGGATGTCAAGTTTACTAAGCAACTAAAAAGGAGTATTTCCTACATTGGGTATTATGTCTGCTCTGATTTTACATCTATTTCACATAATATGATTGACAAATACTGGGTTAGGGTTAGACTGAGCCTGCAGTCTATCAGTATGATCTATATCTTTAATGTGAATTTTATTTCAGCAGTTTCTAATTAGTCAAGTGTCAGTTTTCTCAGGTGCTGGGTTCATGTTTCTATGTCTGATCATTGAAGTTTCATGAATTCCTTTTAAAAAACCTATTTTAGATGGAAAAACTTAAATCAATTGCTATCCCCACTTTTTTAGCTGTATCTTACCAACAGATTTTTCCTCCAGGAGCTATGCATTACTCCTCCCATCTTTTTCTTTAGGGTATAATAAAAGTGATTCGAGAAAAAAANAAAATTGCAGAAAAGCTAGGCAGGGAAAATTGAAAGGAGATTTGTGAACTCTTCAGAATTATCAGGAATCCTGCAGTACATACCTAAAATAGTATCTGATGTTTCTCTAAATACTATTAGTGATGAGGTTCTGGTTAAACAAACAACAAACTGTATTTTGTCTATTGAACTCACTGGGCCAATATTCATCAATGTTCTTATTGGAAAAAAACATGTGAAATTTTAGTTTCCTTTAGTAGCAATGATTTCAACCCATTTCCTGACAATAATATAGTAATCACCTATTAGCTACTTTGCACTAGCTTTTCAGGTGATGCCACTTTTTTAATTGGGGGGGGTTGATTTGGCTAGTCCATGATGCAATGTTTCTTCTACCTCAGCAATTTTATTGTAAAATCATTTATGTGTTTAGGATGCTGTATATCTCACAGTGGTTTAAGGTTTAATTATGCACATTCTTATATTCTGCTCTAGAATGTACTGATGAAATGCAGAATCCTTTGTTCCCTTAATGATTGTGATCCAGCAGATCTTGCAACCTCAAAGCAGCTGAAACCACAATACATCCATTGCCATGGGTCACAGCTAAGATGACAAGCAAATGTCGATTAAGCCTGTGAAGGACTAATCTGATTTATTTTCTACTTGTTAGTTGACACATATGCAACTCTCATGCATACTCTAACATACAGTTTCTTAAATAACCTACAGGGACTCCCATGAGTGGCTTCTTATTAGAAAGAGACAGCAGCATACCATAAAAGTAGGATTTCTTGAAATCCACCTACTGTATATTCTTCTCTAGTAATGTTTAGTGAATAACCACATGTAATGCTGGTATCTCATTTAATTCTCTTTTCTTCAAGGGCGGGCACCAGTGGAAACTCCATTCTAGACAGATTATTTTTGCCTTATCACAAAAGTAGGGAAAGCGAACAGCAATGGCTTCTAGATTTCCCCCCTCCCCTTACCAGCAGTAGTCATAGGAGGTCTCTGTGCTGAATTCAGGAGATTGGAATATAAAGTTGTATCTATGTGAATCTGCTCTACTCTCAGGAGAAAAGCAAGTTGCCTCCCTGAAGGGTGTAGGAATCCTAAACTAGGACATCTCCTGGGCAATGACATAGAGTTGGCTAATTCTTCCACAATGGCAGCCAGACAATCCTTGTGATCTGGCTTAAAGCACATCACTATGAGAAGATCTCAGGAATGCCATATGCTAAATAAATAAAATAAATGCTCTATCCTCATTTTGCATCTCTGGACTACTCTCGCATTGGGGTGGATGGTTCCATTTTTGAACTCTTTCTAAGTCTTTAATCGCACCAAATAGAATAGAATTCTTTATTGGCCAAGTGTGATTGAACACACAAGGAATTTATCTTGGTGCAAATGCTCTCAGTGTACATAAAAGAAAAGATACATTTGTCAAGAGTCAAGAGTTAAGGTACAACACTTAATAATACTCATAAGCAATCAAATACTAGGAAACAGACAATAAAAATCATTAGGATACAAGCAACAAGGTTACAGACATACAGTCATAAGTTGGAGGAGATGGGTGAAAGGAAGGATGAGAGGATTAATAGTAATAGTAAATTACTCTTCAGTTTTTAGAGAATAAATCATGCCGACATTGACAGAGACCTCATTCCTTTTACATCGTTTCCTTTACAGGATTTCTTTTCAATGTTTTATGAAGGAGTCAGAAATAATGTTTTGTCCATTGGTTGAATAGTACCTATGCTATGGTAATGAGGGATGACATATTCATTTCTTTATACTTTATGCTTTGTATTTTTAAACTGCCCTCTCCCTCAGAGAGGGTCTCTGGGCAGTATACAGTTATAATCAAAATCAACCTCTGAAATCAGAATAATTTAGGATTAACACATTTTAAAATTATAAAACAGCATTATAACAATTTCAAAAGGTGAAAAAATCCAAGATGATGGATTAGCAGTTATTAATAGAGGCAGACAAGAGGGTTCTCATGGTGCCAGCCAGCCTGCTAGTTGTGTGGGTACGTGTGTTCCTTTATGTTTGATTTACTAACTGGGGATTCTGAATCACTGAGCCATTTTTTTCTGTGAATTAATTGTTGTTTGATTCCTTGCTTGCCTTAATTCTACCCTTGGAGCAAGAAAGTCCAAATTAGTGAGAGGAATCAAAATCTGTGTTATGCAAGCAGCTTCTGAAAATACATTTGTATGTGTATTCAATTATGTATCTCACGGGTCCCCAACCCATTGTGAACTGGGCTGCACAAGTGGACAACCAAGCGAAGCTTCATCCCATGAAGAGGGGAGGGAATACATCCCATGGACTGGGGAGAGGGAGAATGGCATCGCATGTGCCAACCTAGATTTTATGCAGGATCTAAATTGGCACACGCAAAACCATTCCTGCCACATGGGAGACAATTTTTCTTCTGAAACCGTTCCTGGATTCAGAAAGGTTGGGGACCATTGATGTATCTGATTCTCAACCAATGTAGAACTCAATTTGTTCATCCAGAGAATGAGTGACTTGTTACCTGTTGCTCCAGAGGCCAAATGAGCCAATGGGTGGGGGCTGATCTCCTTTATTAATCCAAAGTTTTTTTTTCCAAAACAGCTTTGCGCTTTAAACCATGGGCAAAATATTCAGTGAAACCATATCAAAAATCAAAGGGAGGGAGGCAAAAAAAAAAAACCCAGCAGAAATGAAAACAACTGCAAGAGGAGACAACTATTAAAGGGCCTCCTATTTCCTTACTGATATTGCAGAAGATTTCATGTAAATCACATAATTAGATGCCTACTTTCTAGACTAGTCAAGGATGTTAAATCATTTCCTTGCCCTACACAGGGGAGGACTATGACTCCTTGAGCGAAGAAATATACTTTATTAAAAATGAAGAGTTGATCAAGATGAAGAATTATCTCTTCAGTGTTGAGGACCAATGCTGATGAGGCCCTTGGACATTTCTTTCAGTTCAACTGTAGCAGTTCTAGCAAATCATTCAGGAGAATTTGCAGGAGAATTATTTTTTGTATTCATTACACATGTTTACATCCAAATGCTTCCCCCCACCCCCCATAAAAAAGAAATAGCAGACTAAAAACTACATCATGCAAACCTGTCATTTCAAGAACTGACAGCCATCTTCCTGGAGCTGTTAAATGAGCTCAATGAAATTAAAGTGAATTTCTGGAAAAACTACTTTGATGAGGTGTTTTGTCTATGTTGTTTTTCAGCATCTATGGGTGTTAATCCACTTGGTTTGGACTTAGGATAAGATCTTGTATCTCTGGGCTAGTTCTGTCATGCAGCAGAGTGAGTTGATGGCACAGGGCAGAGGAGGGGGAAGTTAGAAAAAGACAAGAAGTGGCAACTGGAGCATTTTAAGTTTTGGTCCTTGGTACGAATGCTGCAAAACTTCAAGAAGTCCTACTTTGCATTCAGTTTTGTTCCTTGCTATGAATGGTACAGAGAGCTAGTTTGGTGTAGTGGTTAAGGTTAAATCAGAAGACTAAGCTAACACTGAGGTACACAGCCTGCTGAGTGACTTTAGGCCAGTCACTTTCAGCCCTAGGGAGTGGACAAGGCAATTATCCAGGAGTGAAGAGGGAGAGGGAAAGGGAGAGGAAAAGGGAGGGAAGGAGGAGGAAGAGAAAGAAAGAAAGAAAGAAAGAAAGAAAGAAAGAAAGAAAGAAAAGAAAGAAAGAAAGAAAGAAAGAAAGAGAAAGAAAGAAAGAAAAAGAAAGAAAGAAAAAGAAAGAAAGAAAGAAAGAAAGAAAGAAAGAAAAAGAAAGAAAGAAAGAAAGAAAAAGAAAGAAAGAAAGAGATATTTTGGTGGTGATGTTTAGATTCTACTTCTAGGAGCAAAATGCCCAATCAGACAATAAGTCAAATGAAAAGAGACTTCTCAAATAGTCTTAGTGGGCACTGGCTCCAACTAGGTTAGATTATTCTATGAGCACAGCCAGTTCCAAAATATGCTAATCAGCTGTTAGCTTTCCAAAGGAAGAAGTCATGGAAGGAGTAAGGGGCATGGCAGAAGTCAGGGAGCCAAATGGGAGGGAAAAAATAAAATTAATGACTGATGACATGATTACTTATGATTCTTTGAAGGGTGTTTTTTTCTCAACCTGACCATTTAAGAAAAAGCAGCATTGCTGGAGAAGATCAGGAGGTGGAAAGCTGAAATAATGAGACTGACTGAAGATGTACGTTTGGGGTCTCACCTTGTTTCTGTGTTGCAGCTCCTTTATTAGGGCTTCCCTTAAGTTGTAGAAGGGTTAGGGTTATGGTTTGAGACAACAAACTGGAGATATTACCTCATATAACATTGCCAGGTTAGCATATGCAGAAGGAAGTTTTTGTTCTTTAAAAGTACAACTTGATGCACCATCAAATACCAATCCTACAGCTCTGGCCCCTTCATAATCCTAATTGAAGAAACACTTCTCTGGGCACCAGTGGCAAATACACATGTGAATGCTCTCAGTGACTTGCGAGGACAGGAGTTGCCCAGTATTTCTACAATAATGGCTTCAGATACAGATAACTATGAAGAGAAAACAACTTAATAGCTACATTTTTTGACAATTGGACCCCAAAACAGAGGAAGTCTTATTGAATCCCCAGCCTATCATTTGTAATCAGCTGCTTTGCTGCACAATGAGCAGGACCTGGTTGCCCTGTGATAACAGCCCTGCACTACATCTAATGTACATAACTTGGAAACTGACAGCCTTGACACAACCTCCAGTTTGAACCCTGGTAAGGATTTGACTGTAGTCTCCCACCTATTGGCAGGCTCAGACTCAGCCAACTACATGAGATGGTGATAATATTGTGTCTGATTTTCTCCCCCTCACTCTCTCCCTCCCTCTCTTTTTCTCTCTCACACACATCCATCCATCCATCCATCCATCTCTATCTATCTATCTATCTATCTATCTATCTATCTATCTATCTATCTATCTATCTATCTATCTATCCATCCATCCATCTATCTGAACTGGGAAAGAGAAAGTGACTGACTCAAAGTCACCCAAGGCTTTCATGCTAAGACAAGAACTAGAATTCATTGTCTTCTGGTTTCTGGGTCAGCAGCTTCCCACTACAGTATATTAAATTGGCCTCAGGCGTGGGTTTCATGCTTTCAGCCCAGAATCCCATCAATAAACTTATTCCATATAGAGTGAAATCAACACGGTTATCTGGTGATGGGTTACTTCAAGGGTAACTGCCCTAAATGTTGGATGCTTTTCTTTCAAGTTGTGAAACGAATCCCCCCTGCCTTATCTCCAAGACTTTAAACTTGATGAATAGTTTTGTATCTGTGAATATAGCTTTTCTTCTTGTCTGCTCTGCGAGCTAATTGTTTTATTGAAGTTGTGATGCTTATCAGTTTAGGCCTACATATAATTCCACACAAACTACCATGAAATCTTTTTTTTTCAAGATGAGCAATGTGACCATCAACAATAATTGCTAATGAGTGGCATTAATAAAGCTATTTTAGGTTCCAATATTTACTTCTTCTGAGTGACCCTCGTATAACATTTTAACGGAGTGATCGTGAATCACAACATTACTTTTTTAATCCAAGGTATCCTGAAAATTGTTCTGACATCTGTGCTGTTAGTCACCTAGCCCAACATCATTCCTCAGACCAGCTTTTTGAATGTTCAGAATGGCAAATATTTTAAATTAAAAATGAATCTGTAAAGAATGCTATAAATCATGAAAGATCAGAGCAATCAAAAGGGGATAAAATGATGGCCCACCTATTTCATACTATATGGCACTGAGTGCTAGCCAACCACCAAAAGTGCTGAGTATCTTTACATGCACTAAGGGAGAGGCATATACTCTGTTGGTCATTAGGTGTTTCCCTTCCTGAACATGTCAGCAATGATACAGTCCAACCGCAGATGAGAATTAATCAATAACAGAGAAAATACAGAAAATATTGCCTATGGTGGTATAATCATGTTCTATGAGTAGCCCCCCACAACCTCACCTGCACTTTCTATCACTTCAACCTTGATGACAAATACCCATATGGAAGACTAAAGACAAGGTGGCAGGGCACAATTAACAGACATAAAAATCATCGGAAAACTGATCCAGAGACAGATCCTGTACCTGTAGGAGAACAGGGAATAGGTGGTGAAAAAGAACAAAAGGTCACTTGTGGAGTACTTGAGCAGTCAGAACTAATGTGACAATCTCATAATGTTTGGTTTCCCTCATTAGAGTGAAGGTCTGACCACACGAATTGTAAAGGCACAATATACCCTCCTCCAAACAACTTTCTGAAGACCCCTGGTCAAAAATTGTGGTTAAAGCTGTGAGCAGAACCGAAGTCATGTTGGATGGCCCATTGAATTGAATAAGGAAGTGTGTTTCAAACTCAGTAGCTCTGCTAAATAAGAAAGTGTTCCAGTTTGTGCACAAGAGAAAAAACAAGATAAGAACAATGGGGAATTGTAATAAAGTGCTGCGATGTCAGAAATCGTGTAACTGCTTTTGCTAGATATGGAGCTAGTATGAACCTTCAAAATATATGTGTCAATTTGAAAACAGAAAGAATGTGAGCCAAGCCCTCGTACGAGGGGGCGGACAGTTAGGGTATAAAAATGCTGCCTGAATTTTGCTCTGTGTTCCTTCAGTGCCTGAGGGAACCCGTCTCTGCAGACACGTGAATAAAACCTTGTTTTCCTTGGATCAACGAATCTTTTGGTGGTTTTATCTGCTTCCACCTCACACAAATTAATCACCTTTCACATCAGCTTCAGCAGCAGCACTATCAAGAATGAAAAATTATGGTTGTTGCAGTCCAGATGAACAGGAGGAACACAGGATAGGAAGTGCCATCTGTAGAGACTTCTGAACTGCAATTATAAGTAATAGTTCAGAGATATTGACTGGAGTATTAGTCAGGAGACTGATCTAAGGAGATTTTCATTCTATTTTTTGTTGCAGATGTCAAGAAAGTTAAACAGTTAAATGTGTACTCCTCCCCCTGCCCCCTTTGTCCTTTCCAACTATCTGTATACTCCTTTTCCTGTTCCAATATCTGGTAACACAGACTAGAAGGCAGCTTTTGCTGCTCCTGCATCCTGCCCTTGACTTCCTATTTTTTCAAAGTTTGTTTCCCACTAGATGGTGTCTCCAGCCAAAGGAATCTAGAAACTGAAAATGAATGGAATGAAACTGAAACTGATGGATTCCTCAGCTCTTGCTTGCTTTCAAAACTTGTTCCTATTGAAAAAATTTCACTTCCTCTTAAGAGACATCAAGCAAGATGACACACAATAAACCTAACCACGCATGCAGGTAGTCCTTGATTTACAACTACTTTGTTTAGTGACTGTTCAAAGTTCAGTGGCACTGAAAAAAGTGGCTTACAACTGCTCCCCACACTTACCACTATTGTAATGGTCACTTGAGTGGTGTTTGAGTCAGTGGTGGGATTCAAATTATTTTACTACTGGTTCTGTGGGCATGGCCTGGTGGGCGTGGCAGAGGAAGGATACTGTAAAATCTCCAGTCAGATGTGAGATTTACTGGTTCTCTTAACTACTCAAAATTTCCAGAACTGGTCAGAACCTGCTGAAAACCACCTCTGGTTTGGGTGCTTGGCAACTGGCATGTGCTTATGACTGTTGCAGGGTCCCAACATCATTTGATCACCCTTGTGATCTTTCCAACTGTCCTCTCCAACAAGCAAAGGCAATGGGCAAGCTGGATTCGCTTAACAACCATATGATTTACTTAGCTGCAGTGATTCACTTAACAGCTGGGGTAAAAAAAGTTGTAAAATTGGGCATCACATCACTTAACACCTGCTTTGCTTAGCAACAGAAATTTCACTTGCTGTGAACATAATATAAATACATATATACATATATATATATATTTCTTTTTTTAAAGTTTTCGCGGGTACTTACATGAATGCAGTTCAGCTTCTTTCGGGTTGTAGCTTTAAAAGCACTACAATGACGTGGAATAATACCCGAAGGAAGCTGAACTGCATACATGAATCCTAACCAAGGACCTAAGAACTGTTAAGGTAGCGTTGGAGGATATAAGGTGTTCCACGTAGGGTGGCTTTTTGTAGAATCAGGGTATTCAAATCTGATAAATTCAGAATGTCCAAATAGCAAGGTAGCCATTGAGGTATTGCTCCAAAGGCTCCAATTACAATTGGGATAATACACAATTTCTTTTTCCAAAGCCTCTCGACTTCAATTTGTAAGTCCCGATACTCTGTGATTGTTTTTCTTGCTGCGTGTCTTCAATTCGTGCATCACCTGGTATTGCAATGTCAATGAACTAAACTTTTTCTTTTCAACTATTGTTATGTCAGGTGCATTGTGGGCCAAGTGCCTGTCAATCTGAATTCTGAAGTTCCACAATATGGAGAGTTTTGCACAGATGGCTGATGCTTCATTTAACATCTTTATAAACATAAGTAGATTTTTACAAACAGTTGTAGATTTCTCCAATATGGAGCACACTCAAACAGAAACATGTTGCAAGTTCAGAGCAGAGCTCCATTCTTCAGCAAGCAAGCAAGTGTTTCATCTTCAATAGACAGACTCAGAGTTCAAACATAGCTGCAGAATGCAGAGCTTAAAGCCCATGTCACACTGGCCAACGGATGCAAAAAGGACACAGCGGACGAGAAAATGTTCCGTCCGTTGTTATCCGCCTCTCAAAAGGGGCAAAAATTTGCATAACCGGAGTGATAACACGGACGCAGGGAGGACGCAGGGCAGATGCAGAGCGGATGCAGAATGGAAGCCCAGCGGATGGGAAGGGATGGGAGCGGATGGCGCAACCGCAGGGCTTCCGGGGGGCTCAGCAAAGCGGACGCAGAATGGATACAGCGGATGCAGAACGGATGAAGCGATGCAGAGCGGAAAGCCTAGCGGATGCACAGCGGAAGCCTAACGGATGCCTGGCTTAATTGCGCATGCGGGGGATGCATTGCGCAAGCCCCCGGATATAAACGGAAGCAGCTCAGAAGCAGGTCGCCATTCAGAGGAAAGACCTGCTGCCAGACACATCGACTGCCTTGCCTATCCTGCCTGCATGTCTGTCTGCAGCCTTGCTGCCAGCCTCTGCCAGCCAGTCTGCCTGCCAGCCTTGCTGCCTCCTGCCTTCCTGCCAGCCTTGGTTCATGTCTGCCTGCCACCTTCCTGCCAGCCTGGTGCCTGCCTGCCTGCCAGCCTTCCTGCCAGCCTTGCTGCCTGCCTGCCTTGCCAGCCTTGGTGCCTGCCCCCCTACCAGCCTTTCTGCCAGCCTTGGTTCCTGTCAGCCTCCCTGCCAGCCAGCAACCCCACAACCATGGGAAGCACAGCAAGCCTCAGCCATCTGCTGCCAGCCCTGGCAAGAGGGACAGGGCTACCATCCGCCCCCTGGCCCTCACTCTGGTCTTGCTGGGGCTTCTGCAGCAGGGCTCGCTTCTCTGGGGCTGGGGCTTCTGCTGCTTCTGCTTCTGGAGGAGCTGATGACAAGCACTCCAGCACCAGCCACCTCCACAGCACCTGACCCTTCACCCCTGAGACTGAGCGACCAAGAGGAGTGCCAGAGAGTCATTTTTGTTTTATAGCTTCTTGTTAATAAAGTCTATTTATGATTCACACAGTTGCTTCATTTTTTTTTAATAAAGTCCTGCTGGAAACTTTTAGAAATGGTTTAAGCCTTTGCATGCTTGTGGGATGGGTTAAGATAGCAGTGGGGTGGGCAGGGATACCTGAGGAATGAGCAGGGATTCCTTTGGGATGGGTAATAGCTGTGGGATAGGTAAACCTCCAGCGCAAGCATGTGGGACTGTATGGTCCACCCTCCCAGCTGCCACACCTATGGCCCTTCATTATCAATAATAATGTAATAATTATCCACACATGTCAACATAAACACAACTCTTTATTAAACGCCCTGTTCATTGTAGGCAACCAAACATACATGGCCCAATCTCATCCTGTGTATGAGACAGGCTGAAGGAAGCATCCATTAAGCATTTACCATCCTGTCTTGCCACTCCACTGCTCCAGCTGGGGAGTTGCACCAGTGTGTCAGGAGGTTGCGCTGCTTCTTTGCCTCACGTGAGGCTCTGTTGGGGCCTTGCACATCCTGAGTGTCGATCAGGTTTCGCCCTTGCCTCCATTCCCAGGCTCCATGTCCCATTGCCTTGTTGACAGTCCACAAGCCTGTTCTGCAACACTGGGGTAGCGGTGCGCATGAGATTGTGCAGGATGCAGCAAGCTTCCACGATCCTCCTCAAGGTCTCTGGGCGATGCTGCATGTTGGTGAGAAGTACCTGGAAACCTGTTGTTCCAGGATGCCAAAGGCGTTCTCCACCACCCATCTTGCCCTGAACAGCCTGTAGTTGAAGATCCTCTCTTCACGGGTGAGGTATTTGGGGGTGTAGGGCTTCATGAGGTAGGTTGTTGAGGGGAGAAGGCATCATCCCCCACGATGAAGTAGGGCACATCTTGCGTGTCGTTTGGGTAACGGGGTCTGGATCTGGGAAGCCCACCATGAGGTTGCTTTCCAGCCCCTCCTTGAGGTGACTGGCGTTGTATACCTGGGCATCTGAAGATGACCATTGCCTGAAGCATCGATGTACATGAACTTGTAGTCAGCATCAACCATGGCGAAGAGGATGATGCTGAAGAATCCCTTGTAGTTGTGATAAGTGGACCCGACTTGGCTGGCGCTTTGCAGGCCACGTGCTTGCCATTGATGGCTCCAACGGTTTGTGGGAAGTTCCACTTCTGATACCACTGCTCTGCAACTTTCTT
This sequence comes from Laticauda laticaudata, assembly GCA_004320025.1. Classification (NCBI taxonomy): domain Eukaryota; kingdom Metazoa; phylum Chordata; class Lepidosauria; order Squamata; family Elapidae; genus Laticauda; species Laticauda laticaudata. Next base: position 40,192 of record BHFT01000267.1, read on the forward strand.
CATCCTTCTTCAGTGGAGGGGCACTGGAGGAGCTCCTCCTTGTATTCTTCGATGATGGCCTGCACCACTTCTCTGACCACAATTGCTGATTGGTGCTGGTGGCACCCTCCAGCCGTACTGCATGCTCCTGTCGGTGGTTCCTGAGGCCAGGTGGCGCAGAGTGAGTGCCACCTTGAGTCCAGGTTTCCAGGCTGGGGGGAAGTTGTGTTTTGTCTTGGTCAACCTGGGTGACAGGTGCTGCACAAGTTCGTCAAACATGGCTGGAGGCATCCTCATGAAGTTCTGGAACGGCCGAGTTCTTCGCTCCTGAGCTCCACCATCAGCTTGTTGTACAGTCCGTTCCTTGCTCTTCTGGCGAACCATCTTTGGACCCAGACTTTTTTTGGGTGGCTCCTTTTCTTCCCATAGTAGAGTTCACAGAGCCTGTAGATGGTTTCGCATGTTGCAGAAGGATGGTGGCTGCCGAAAGGACTTGTCACAATCCACGGTGGACATGACTGGATGCTGTGAAAGAGGAAGAGTCAGATGAAGGCTGCAGGGTCTGCACAGCTGGTCTGCTGGTCTGAAAGTGAGATGCAGTAGATTTGCTCCACCTTTTTATAGGCAGTATAGGTGTCCCTTTGCATCCTCTAGGCATCCTCTAGGCATCCTCTAGGCATCCTCTAGGCAATCCTGTAGACATCTTTAATATCTGAGATAGGTCCCTCTGCGAAGTTTTTTTCCTTTTAAACGCTTTGTTTCCACTTGACATCCTTCTGTATCCGTTCTGTATCTGTTCTGCTCTGTTCCGCTTCCTCCCTGCGTCCGGGCGGATGCGAGTTGCGCGGATGCGCAGCGCGACGCCAAGCGGATATAAGCGGATGTGTAACGATGCATAACGGATGCGTAGCGGATGCATAGCGGACGAACTGGATACATTTTCCGCGCAAAAGTTTTAGGCAGCCCAAAACTTTCTGAGCGGATGAACGTCAATAGAGGATGCTGGACGGATAGAGAGGAAACCAAACGGAGGCAGTGAGTACATCGCGTTTTCCAATGGATGGCAAGGTTTTTTGTCCGTTTTACATCCTCTTTCATCCGTTGGTTCAGTGTGACATGGGCTTAACATAGAGCCATGCTGAGGCTACTTTTTAGTTTCAGTGTTCCAGCTTAGGCTAATTCTAATTTCAGTTTCCAAACTTTCCTCTTTGGGTTTAGTTGCTATGCTTATTCATTGGCTGATCTTGTTACCAAGCTCTATTCCAGTTCATGAATATACTGACACACAAGATCTTGACTTTTTCATTCTCCAGAACCTTCTCAACTTGATGTTACTATGCTGAAATCAAACTTTTGGCTTCCAGTGAATGATTTTAGCAACTCAGTTATGGTGTTCTAGGTAGTCAGTTTGTGAAATTTTGCTGATTAAATGTTTCATCTTTCCTTACAGAGGCAACATTTGCTGTTGGTGTGACATACTGAATCTTTGCCTTCATGCAATTTGTGGCTAAGGCTTGTTCTTGAGCAGCCAAAATAAAGCCTTCAGTTTCTTTTTTCAGTATTCCTGATTTTAGCCAATTCAGGAAGCTTTTGGTCAGCTTTGTCTTCAATCCTTTCAGGTATTGGCCATGTACAGCTTTATTTTTCCAATTTTCAATTAGCTTCTCAATTACTTTTTTTTATTCAGCTTTTGAAATAATATTTATTATTTATTACTGTGTTATGTCCATATTAATAAGGCTGGGTCTTTTTTTTTTTGAGCCCTGAAAAAATGGCTAGGCTGTCTTTTCAGGGGTGACTTAATTCCCCCCCACTTGCATCCTCGGGTGGGCGGGCAGCGATGGCTTGGATGTTTGGGAACAGGCTGGAGGGAGTTGGGAAGCCAAGCTCAGGTTGGCTGGGCTCTTTCACTTGGCAGGCAGGTGTGCACCACGGCTCGCTTTCCTGGCTCTTCCCAGCCCGCCGGCTCCAGCGCGGTCCTGGCAGGATGAGTGGAGGGCCCAGCTGGGAGGCACTTGCTGCCTTGGCTAGAGCTCCATCACCAGGCAGGAGGGCCCACCTGTCAGTTGCGCTGGGCGCCCGAGACGAAGCTCTTCACACTCTGCCCGGCGCCAGGCAGGGATGGCGGCTGGGCACTTTTCTCGGGGTGGGCCAATCCTGCACTGCGGCCCCGGGAGATTCACCTCCCTATGTGGGGTTGGGCTACCCTCTTGGGCAGGGGACGCTTTGTCATAGTAGGGTGTCATTTTTAAAACAATGGGCTTTGTCTTCGAACGATGCCCAGGAAGGCGGCACCAGGAGCACCTGAAGCCGAGTGTCTCTGCCAGGCTCCAGTTGTAGGGAGGAGCCCTGGCCAGCCCCGCATGGCTGCGCCAAACACCACTTGGCTGTCCCAAATGCCGCGGCGTAGCTCCAAATGCCACGGCGGCACGGGGAGAAGAGAAAGCAACAGTGGCAGAAGGTCTCCCAATATGAAGTGCCACACCAACGGCGAGGTCAACACAGGCAGCACCATATCCGGGTGTACAGCAAAAGTACAGCAAAAGTTGGTGACAGTAGGGAGGTTGGTGGTGAGTCATGGCTGCCCACGGGGCGCTCCTAACAGCAAGCCCCCTGCCATTCCCCCCCATTTCGTATGTTTTAATATAGGCCTTAATTTGGGGGGAGGGGCTTACTTTCATTTTATGCCTATAAAACATACTGGACTTCCTATTGGGGAAGGTCTTATTGTTGGAGAAACACGATGTTATTATTATTGTTGTTGTTGTTGTTATAATTATTATACAAAAAAATGACAGTATACACAGCAGGCGAGATAACCATGCTGGGTTTCGTATCACAAATCACTAGTCGAACACTTCCCAAGTGTTTAGGATTACATGATGTATCGGCAGATTATGCAAGCAGATCCCAGTAAGGTGGCCTTCTGCAGCTGACCCATGGTGATCTTGTCAGTGCCAATTGTTTTTAAGTGCTTGCCTAGGTCTTTAGGCACAGCACCCAGTGTGCCAAGTACCACTGGAACCATCTGCACTGGTTTATGCCAGAGTCTCTGCAGTTTTATTCTCAAGTCCTGATATCTGGTGACTTTTTCAAGTTGTTTCTCATTGATTCTGCTATCACCAGGTATGGTAATGTCGATGATCCACAGTTTTTTCTTCTCCACAATCGTGATATCCGGGGTATTGTGTTCCAGAACTTTTGTCAGTCTGTATTATCATTATCATTATCATTTACACAGCAATGTGACATTATACCTGCCAGTTCTTTAGCTGGTATTGGCCTTCATTTGTATCAGGTTCTTCCCAAGAACCAATAATGTTGTAATGTATCAGTATATCTGTACATCCAAGCACTGTGACTTTTATAATTGACAGATGGAAATGTTGTCAATACACAGTTTTTGTAAATGTATCCAAGGATTTTTGGTATGGTAATCAATATATCAATAAATACTGGGATGATTGCTGCCAATTTATGTTATAATCTTTCAACTTTATTTTTCAGATCTTTATACTTTGTGATCTTCTCCAATACTTTGTCTTCTATTCTATTCTTCTTTAGTCTTTAGTTCAAACTAAAGTGCTCTCACCTGACTCTGATAATAGATAAGCTAAAAACTAATGAAACAATGACACTGTATCAGGCTGAATGTCCTTTTGAATACTGATAAGGTAAAGAGATTTCTTTCTGAACATCCCAGAATGGAAAGCCAATTATAAGTCAGCATAACAGAAAAGCAACAATTTGGCTTGTTATGACAAATGCTGATCTAAAGCTACCCTCTGTTTGTATGCTTTTTCTTCCTTTCCTATAAATTTGTTAAAGAAATACAGAATGCTAAGGAGTTTGTGCCAAGGCAAGCTGATGGGGTTACCATATTGATGAGACTGTCTCCTGCTTTGCATAACCCAAGACAATGCTGCAGATCAATGTAAGAAAAGATTTGATGAGCATCCAAAAACCACCAATTAAATCTGAATGTATGCCAGACACTATGAAGTGAATGCATAATGCCAAGCAATCAGTACAAATCCCAGCCCATATTAATGGGAGAAGTAGAGAGGGAGAGATGCCAACTTGCTTTAAAATGGGCAACAGAGAGCAGATGGAAAGCTGAAGCACAAAAACAAATAATCACGACTTTTTTACTGGAAAGTCCTTGACTTGAAAGCAACTTCTGACTTCCACACAGCTTCCCACTTCCTGATCTAAATATGTATGGTTTTGTTGATGGAAAAACCCATTCTTATGGCTTAGGAAGATGCTGATGGAACTGAATCCCTGAGTCAATTATGCAACAAGATTTCTGGAACTAGCAAAGTATCTGAAATTATTGATGTGATACTATTCTAGGAAACTGCCCCAAAGCTATTTCTCTGTCAGGGCCAAGTGAGGTTATGTAACTACATGATAAAAGTGTTGAGGTGCTTGCTTCAGGTTAAGAGGAAGACAGCAAAGGCAGCTCAGTGGGTGAGAGTATGCATACTATAAAAGTTTCCAAAGCTTTTTATTCAAGATGACTAGCTCAAAGTCATGAATGTCCATTCAGAAAGAACTTGTATTGAATTCCTTTCAATTCAGACCAGTAGTGATATTCAGCCAGTTTGTACTGGTTCAGGTGAACCGGTAGCAAGAATTATGCATGGGTCACCGAACCGGTAGCGACTTCTGGCTGGCCATGCCCCTGAACCAGTTGCCCGGTCTCCCAATGGTCACTGCTCACTTGCTTGCCCTGCCCGGCCATCCTCTCGCTGCTCGCTTGCCTCACCCACATGCTCGCCACTTACCCTGCCCATCCCTATAAAAACGCTTCACCTTGTGGCCTGATCACTTGCGCATGCTAGTCTGCTCTGTGGCTTGCCTGCCTCAGCTGACTTGAGTCTACTCTAACTTGAGTTGAGTCTACTCTTCTGCGGTGCCTGCACCCCAACAGAACTGCTTCCTCCTACCTACAGGACCACATAAGCACTGACTCACTAGCCCCCGCCGCCCAGCCCTGGGCTTCCGAAACCAGGGGCTGCTCCTTCCCGCCACCCCCGGGCTTGGCCCCGGGTTTCTGAAAGTCTCCAGCAGCCAGGGTCTAAAGGCTGCAGCCTGGTATAGCTGCCCAAGATGCCATGGGCCCCTTGTGGGGTGGCCACTACCCTTTGCGGCCAGCTGCTCTCACTGCCAGGCTTCAAAATGCCCCTGGAGCTCCTTGCCGACCAGCCAGGGTCCATAGGCCTCAGCCTGGCTAGCTTAGCTAAGTAACCCACCTCCCTCCCTCCCCCAGCCTCCAGCAAGCACCTACTTCTTCAGACACCTTCTCCCAATTCCTGAACAGCTGCTGCTGACCAGAGGTGGTATTCAGCAGGTTCTGATCAGTTCTGGAGAACCGATAGCGGAAATGTTGAGTGGTTCGGAAAACTGGCAAATATCACCTCTGACTGGAGATTACAGCATCCTTCTCCTGTCACGGCCACCAAGGCATGCCCACAGAACCGGTAGTAAAAAAAATTGAATCCCACCACTGCTGCTGACCTGCCTCCCAGCTTGCTTGTACTGCCTGTCTCTGCATCCAGCTCATTGACGAGCAACTGATTCTGCCTGCCTGCTTTCTTCAATTGAGTAAGTAAGTGGCTTTTTTTTCATGATTTAAACCAAGGGTCTCTAAACTTGGCAAGTTTAAGACTTGCGGACTTCAGTTCCCAGAATTCCTGAGCTAACATGACTGGAGGAGGAATTCTGGGAGTTGAAGCCCACAAGTCTTAAAACTGTCAAGTTTGAAGACCCCTGATTTAAAAAAAACTGTGTTTTTTTTTTAAAAGGAATTTTTTTTTAGGATTTTTTTAAAGAAATAGTCATATAAAATTTAGGAAATTGTAGTTGTTTTTCTATTTTCAGAAAGCAGCTGCTTTATGAGATTGTCATTGTGTGTGTATATAAGTTATTTTAAATTAAATTGTGTGAAATGTTATGTGCCTATAAATTAATTAAAGCTGTATTTTTTGATTTTTCCAGCTGTATCTGCTTTGTGAGAGAGAGTGTGTGTAAATGTGACAGTTGTTTTTTTTTGAGTTGTGTAGTTTTGTGGGTCTGCTTCCAATCCAGTCATGTTACAGTGTGACTTTTTTTTCAGTTGTGTAGTTATAACATGTCCTAGCATTTTGTGAGGTTGATGATTGAAGCAAGCCCAACTTGAAGCAAGTTTACGTGAAGCCCAGCTGCAAACAACTTTACTTTGAGAAAATTAGTAACTTGTTTTGGGGTATAAAACTTTGCCATTAGTAAAGCTGCTGTTAACCTGTTGAGATTTCTGGAGCTGAGCCTGCTTGATGCATTTCGAGTGTTCACGAATGTCCTGCTTTTGTTCTTGCCTGGGTCTTTTGTCTTTCCTATCATGGTGGTTAATTCTGCCAGGAAAGACGAAGAAAAGGGGACTTCCAGCGGAGTTTTCTTAATAATGTTAGGTGTTGCTTTTTGTTGTGGTGCTTTTTGGCTTGGGGGTTTCTTAAAGGCAGAAGGGCTGAGATTTCTGGTGTGGGGTTTTTGGTCCTTGGGGGAACAATCATGCATCCAGGGTTTTTATTGCAGTGGCTTTGTCTGGGGATTAAGTAAAAAACTGATTTTATCTGCAGTATTTTTGGGGGGCGCATATGCTCCTGAAGTTATCTGCACATTAACAATGATCAAATACTAATAATATTTGCTTATCCTTTTTACTGAACTTTCCTTATATAATTGGTGTTTTCTTTTATACTTTTACATTTCTAGCTTCTGTTTCTATTAGTTAGCCATTAAGAAAACAAAACTCACATTAAAAGGTATTCAAAGCCTTCTGCTTGATTTAAAAAACCCTGAAGGCAGAATATAAACAGGTTCCCCTCAATTTCTACCTAATCCTGCCTTCCTTGGCTCTGAAGATGTATTTATACAGGTAGTCGTTGAGATATAACGGTTTGTTTAGTGAGTGCTCAAAGTTACAACGGCACTGAAAAAAGGGACTTATGACTTCTTACACTTGCAACCATTGCATCATCCAAGTCACAATGAACCCAGTTCAGGTACTTGGCAAATGTCCCGTATTTATGACGGTTGCTGTGTCCGGGGATCATGTGTTCACCTTTTGCGACCTTCTGACAAGCCAAGTCAATGGGGAGACCAGATTCACTTCACAACTGTGTTACTAATTTCATACAATCTCAGTGATTCACTGAGCAGCTTTTGTGAGAAAGGTCATAAAACGAAGCAAAACTTGCTTAGCAACAGAAATATTGGTCTCAATTGTGGTCATAAGTCGAGAGCTACTGGTATAATGTTTAGTTTTCCTTGGGTAAAGACTCCAAGCTTTCCTCCGACCTGTCCTACTCCCAGCTCCCAAAATTCTCACTTCTGTTCTGATCCCTCCAAGAATAAAAAGGAGGAGTAGGAGTCCAGGGTTGCTATCCTTTTGATTGATGGCTCTAAGATCCAATCACCACTCAGTGAATTTGAAATGGCATCCTTCTTTCCCAACAGAGGGCCTAAAAATGAGGCCTGCAGTGAGAAAGGTCCATGGTCCATGCAGTTTGTCTCCCTGTAGTTGCCCCTCAGACTGGGAGAGCTACTGTTTTCAATTGTTTCCACTCTTTTTTAAAGCACACACACACACACACACACACACACACACAATTCCATTAAAACTATGAATAGGATTATTATAGCAATAAAATTCCAGGGCAAAAAAAAGCAAGACAACAAGAAGGAATGGTTCCTGTTTGTACGCTGGATATTTGCCATCTGGGAGTCACTGCTGAAATATCTGTGCCCATTTAGGTGTCTGTCTGTTTGTGTGTATGTATTGTGTGTTATTTATTCATTTATTGTATGGTATATCATACATGGACTAGCAAAATACACTGCTCAAAAAAATAAAGGGAACACAAAAATAAGACATCCTAGATCTGAATGAATGAAATATTCATTCTTATTAAATACTTTGTTCATTTACATTGTTGAATATTGCTTGATAACAAAATCACACAAAAATTATCAATGGAAATCAAATTTAGCAACCCATGGAGGTCTGGATTTGGAGTTACACTCAAATCAAAGTGGAAAAAAACACTACAGGCTGATCCAACTTCGACTGTAATGTCCTTAAAACAAGTCAAAATGAGCTCAGTCATGTGTGTGGCCTCCATTGTGCCTGTATGACCTCCCTACAATGCCTGAGCATGCTCCTGAGGTGGTGATGGTCTTCTGAGGGATTTCTTCCCACACCTGGACTAAAAGCATCCCCCAACTCCTGGACAGTCTGTGGTGCAACTTGGTATTGGTGGTATAGAGCGATGTGCTCAATTGGATGTGCTCAATTGGATTCAGGTCTGGGGAATGGGTGGGCCAGTCCAAAGCATCAATGGCTTCATCTTGCAGGAACTGCTGACACACTCCAGCACATGGAGGTCGAGGATTGTCTTGCATTAGGAGGAACCCAGGGCCAACTGCACCAACATATGGTCTCACAAGGGGTCTGAGGATCTCATCTTGGTACCTAATGGCAGTCAGGCTACCTCTGGCAAGCACATGGAGGGCTGTGCAACCCCCTAAAGAAATGCCACCCCACACCATTACTGACCCACTGCCAAAACTGTCATGCTGGAGGATGTTGCAGGCAGCAGAGCGTTCTCTATGGCATCTCCAAACCCTGTCACATCTGCTCACATGTGCTCAGTGTGAACTTGCTTTCATCTGTGAAGAGCACAGGGCGCCAGTGGCGAATTTGCCAATCTTGGTGTTTCTCTGGCAATGCCCAAACATCCTGCACGGTGTTGGGCTGTAAGCCCAACCCCCACCTGTGGACGTCAGGCCCTCATACCACCCTCATGAGTCTGTTCTGACCGTTTGAGCAGCCACATTTTGTGGCTGGTGGAGGTCATTTTGCAGGGCTCTGGCAGTGCTCCTCCTGTTCCTCCTTGTTACAAAGGCGGATGGTAGCGGTCCTGATGCTGGCGTTGTTGCCCTCCTACGGCCTCCTCCACATCTCCTGATGTACTGCCTGTCTACTGGTAGCGTCTCCATGCTCTGGACACTATGCTGACAGACACCAGCAAACCTTCTTGCCACAGCTCACATTTGATGTGCCATCCTAAGCATGAGCTTGCACTACCTGCAGCCACTTGTGTGGGTTGTAGACTCCATCTCATGCCTACCACTAGAGTGGAAGCACCGCCAGCATTCAAAAGTGACCAAACCATCAACCAGAAAGCCACAGGAACTGAGAAGTGGTCTGACCCTGCAGAACCACTCCTTTATTGGAGAATGTCTTGCTAACTGCCTATGCTTTCCAACCTTGTCTATTCCATTTGCACAACAGCATGTGAAATTGATTGTCAATCAGTGTTGCTACCTAAGTTTGATTTTACAGTAGTGTTACATTGTGTTGTTTCAGTGTTCCCTTTATTTTTTTTGAGCAGTGTATATATTAACTTTTCATCTAGATTAATCAAATACAATTAAATATAAATGTTAGAAAGATCTATTTTCAAAGTCCAATGACTAGGCCCTCTAATCACTGAAGCACAGCATTGTTGATATTAAAAATACATATGAATGGTTAGATTGGATATTTGCCAATTGAGAGGAAATGTTGAAATATCTGTGCCTGTTTAGGTGTCTGTCTGTTTGTGTTTGTGTGTGTTTATTTAGCTTATGGCATATCATACATGCACTAGCAATATGTATAAACATTTCATCTCGATTAATAAAAAACAAATAAATATAAATTTAAGATGAAATACAAATCTCCAGGCCCTCTAACCATCAAAGCTCAGCATTGTTTATATTTTAAAAATCAGATACTGTACATGCCCTCAGTTTACAGCTGGTCATGATGTGATCTACAATTTGATGTGGGACCAGCAGTTTGTGTGTGTTTAAACACCTGTTTACTGTTCTTGAATTCTAATGTCAATCCCTGCCTAAATTGCCCTAGCACATAATTTTGCATCTATTTAATTTCCCTTTTTTCCTCCCTGTTTTGCTGCTAAGTAATGGCAGGCCTTTACAGTTTGTTCAGCTTACTGGCCAAGCTTTTACATTTACTGCTTAAAGTTAAATCAGGATTGAGCTAGAACAGTAAACAGGGGAAACTTTCAAATATTTCTAGAAATGTATTTATATGCTTCAGATTTTCAGATTCACGTAATACAGTTGGGAAATTAAACACAAGAGGGAGGATAGGGATGAGTAAATGAGAGAATTAAGTACAGGTAATCCTCAATTTATGACCACAATTGAGCCAAAAGTTTCTGTTTTTAAATGGAGAAAATTGTTAAGTGAGTTTTGTCCTATTTTCTACTTTTCTTCTCACATTTGTTAAGTGAATCACTGAAGTTGCTAAATGAGTAACATGGTTGTTAAGTAAATCTGGATTCCCCATTGTTTTTGCTTGTCAGAAGGTTGCAAAAGGTGATCACATGACCCTTGGACACTACAACCATCATAAATATGAACCAGTTGTCAAGCATCCAAATGTAAGCCACCTGGCCATGATTAACGTGCAATGGTCGTAAGTGTGAAAAATGATCATAAGTCATTTTTTTCAGTACCATTGTAACTTTGAATGGTCACTAAATGAACAGTTGTAAATCGAGGTCTACCTGCGTATTCTATCAGATTATGACTACGGATGGACAGGATACAGCAGGCCTTTTCAGAAATCAGTCAAATCATCTATAAGCAGCCAAATTACCTATTGAAAACTGATCTTGTCCTGCCCCTTTCTCTCAAAACATTAAATAGCTTTTAGTTGGTTCAGGGTAGAAAATTATTTTTTAATCCAAATGATTGAATTGGAAATGGGAGGTGCCCCTGATAGTATATTGGAGAAGGAAAAGAAGATTACAAGGTGAGGATGGCTTAAGAAAAGATATAAAGAACTTGGTTTCTTGGCAATTGACTTGTACTTCTGACTGTTGTAGTGTCCCGGGATCATGTGATTTCCCCTTTTGCGACCTCCAGACAAGCCAAGTCAAAGGAACACCAGATTCACTTAACATCTGTGTTACTAGTGGTGGTATTCAGCCGGTTGGTGCTTCATTGTTTTGTAATTTATTGTTTTGTGTACTTATTTTATTCTTATTTAAGTAATAAAGTACATGAAATAAAATGCTTCCTTTTTGTATATCTTCTTTTTGCAGGTCATTCATTAGGGCAAAAAAGTCAGTGACACTTAAGACACACAGCACTTTTACTGTTCTTATGTAAGTACTTGTGTACCTCTTTTATTGTTTTGTATACTTATTCTATTCTTTTTTCAGTCGTAAGTGCATGAAATAACAAACTACCTTTTTGTATATCTTCCTTTTGTAGGTCATTCATTAGGGCAAAGAAGTCAGTGACGTCGACCTGGCCACACCCACCCAATCACATGACTGACAAGCCTTGCCCACCCAGTCACATGACCACCAAACCACCACCCCCCACAGCCAAGCCATGCCTACAAATCAAGCCACATCCACAGAACCGATAGTAAAAAAAATTGAATCCCACCACTGATTAATATGTGTAAGATTTTACCCATACTGATGGAGTGGAAAAGGAAAAGGCAAATTGTTGCTGTCCATACTGTAGTTCTTCCTTTTCTTTTCCTCTCCGGTCTCATAAAATCACAAGTCAACATAAATCAAACTAAAAGGGGGACATCAGGTCCCAGGAGTAGTTTTCCTCTGCTCACAATGACCCTTATAAGAGAAGGAACTATCTATTAATACCATGCATTCTTATGATTTGTAGGACTCATTCCTGCCAGCTGATTTCCTTGTTTAGTTTCCTGGACCGTGTGAAGAAACACCACAATTTGGCATTTGTTTCCTTTGTGTCATCAAGTTGTTCTATATGCGATAGGCTGGTATGAAAATGCAATTGCCCCCTTAGATTCAGAAGCTGATTGCACTATTCAGCTGCAATTACTGCAGTCAAACACTCACTGTAATTGGTGATCAGCCTCTCACATCAGTGTATAGAAAAGTTGGCCTATTCATTCATACCAAACTGCTTCAGTTTAGTGCAGTGGTGGGATTTAAATTTTTTTACTACTGATTCTGTGAGTGTGGCTTGGGGGGAGTAGTGTGACTTGGGGGCATGGCTTGGAGGGGAGTGGCATGGGAAGGATACCAGAAAATCTCCATTCCCTCTCTACCCCTGGGGGAAGGATACTGCAAAATCCCATTCCCTCCCCATCCTACTAACCTGCTTTCCAGCTCCCTTCTCCTGTGCAGGGCAACAAAAGAAGACCTAGCCAATCAGCTGGGACTCAGGAAGCAGAGAATAGGGGCCAGTCAGAGGTGGTATTTGCCGGTTCTCTGAACTGCTCAAAATTTCTGCTACTGGTTCTCCAGCATTGGTAAGAACCTGCTGAATACCATCTATGGTTTAGTGACATCTGAGGGTTTTTCGCATGAACTTTTGGTTTTCTGGTTCAGCTATAATAGGTGGTTTAGGGCTGGACTTTGACAATGGCCATTCCAAGGCACTGAATTTGCTTTTCAACCATTCTCTGTGTTTGGAAGTACTGTCTTTGTTCTGTATAAAAAATAGTAGACTCCTAATTCATGATTCTGACTGGCTAAGAAAGCCAGTATAGGGATTGGTTCACTAGGAACCAATCCACAAAGCTGCTTAAAGGCGGCAAGATTAAATATCTGTCATTGGCTACAAGCCGGCAGGCAAACTGCTATAAAAGGGCTGCCGCGGCTTGAGCCAATGTTCCGTTCTTCAACTACTGTTANTGTCATTGGCTACAAGCCGGCAGACAAACCGCTATAAAAGGGCTGCCGCGGCTTGAGCCAATGTTCTGTTCTTCAAGTACTTGTTAGAGACAACTACTTATTAAAGACTTGTTGTTGGAACCCAGTCTTTTTTCTGGACGGAACAGTTTTTGAGTTCTGCGTGGAGTTCACAGGAGTGGATTTTTTGCAGTATGGATAAGTATGGTCTTGAGAGAAGTTTTTTGTGGTTGGGATTGGTTTTTGCAATGGAATTTATTGCATGAATGAATATGCATTTGCTGGACTCATTTTTGCATACAACTCTACAAAATCTTGGGGCCACAGAAACGTCATTGTATTTGTACCCATGGCCATCTCTGGTTACATGAATGATATCTTCAGGAGAGATGTTTGTTGCATTTGAGTTGCTTATGATATCAAACTTTGGTGATGTCATCTGATTCGTTGGTGTCTTCGAGACCAAATAAGATGGCATTTGTATGTTTCTGTTCATGTTCCATGGTGTCTCTGATGAGTAATAACAGAGTTGGAAAGAATCTTGGAGATCTTCTAATACAATCCCCTGCTCAAGCAGTAGAATAAAATGGAATACTTTATTGGCCAAGCGTGATTGGACACCCAAGGAATTTGTCTTGGTGTAAATACTCTCAGTAAACATAAAAGAAAAAAATACATTCGTCAGGAGTCGAGAATCATAAGGAACGACACTTAATGATAGTCATAGGGCGCAATAAGCAATCAATCATACTAGGAAACAGTCAATATAAATTGTAAGGATACAAGCAAAAAAGTTAGTCATACAGTCACAAGTGGGAGGGGATGGGTGCACAGGTGGGATTCAAATTTTTTAACACCTCCAGTCCTAGCTTTGCAAAAGCCTTTCAGGATTATGGGTTGGGTTTCAGTTAAACACAATAAATCTGCATGCATGAGCTATGCTGAAACAGAGATGTAAAATAGAGAGAGAGATACTGGACATTATTAAAAGAAAGGCTGTATCTTGGTAGATATTTGCCTTTGAATATTATTCTGCTTTATTTATTACCCAGAAGATAATCTCCAGAGAGTAAATTAAGATTTCCACTGTTTTTTTTCTCTTTGCCTTCTTTAGATTTACCCTAACAGTGATCTGTTTGCCAGTGTATTCCAAGCAGGAATGAATTTTGGCTGGCTTTGATAAAAACACAAGTAAAATGTTGCTGGGGAGGCTTAGGCCAAATTGGCCTGCATCCTAGAACACACTCCAAAAGAAGCCTTAAGGAATACATGGGACATACAAAGAGATTTGCTGTTGGGGACTCCAACCCACTTTCGTTAAACTGATATTTTACTCATCCTATTAGGAGCTTCCTCTGAGGAGTAGAAATGCTAGATTGCCTCATTAAGATTCATCAAATTATTGACAAAACTTGGCATTTATCCTATTGTCATAATAAATGTGACAAAATGAAAATTTGGCAAGTAAGCGAGGGTGCAAATAAATAAATAAATAATAAATATCCAATGAAAGAGTAAATCACATAATCCCATCATATCCAGGGCTGGAGTCAAGGAGTTACCATTTCTATGCTACTCCACTGACTTATAAATTATAATGTATAAGGGAGAAAATAATGCTGTACACATAGAATAACATTTTAAGAAAGATTTTCAATTATCTTGCCATATTTTCCTGTCCATGTGAAATGTGAACCTGAATTATGTATTTTCTGAAAACTACTAAAAAATGAAAAAGGTATTATTATAACATTATTTCTAAAAGAAAACTACTGGATTTCTAAACTCCTATTTGCAGTCCTATCATTGGAATTGTCTCAACAGCCAAAACTGAATTCATGGAGATAATAATTAAAACAGCCTCTGGTTTTGTTATAAAGTTTTCTTACTGAGATAAGTAAGGATTTCTTGTTGAGTATTTTCTCCATGTAAGTTTATCTTTGGAAGTTGGTATGTAGATTAAGTGAAAAGATAGCACATATAGAAATTGCATGCAAAACAAATGACAACTATCAATTCAAAGACATTTATGAAAATGTTATGAGTTAGGCTGAGTTTCTATTCATTAATAGTTGATATTGAAAAAGTTATACATATATAAAATATATGGAGCTGAACATCTTTATGTCACACTGAATTAATCGGATAATGCTCTCTTCCGTGGGTTTGACTAAAGGTATTTCAAGTTCAATAATTTCAAATTAATATAATAATATAACATAATATAGTGTAGTGTAATGTAGTACAGTACAGTACAGTACAGTATAGTATAGTATAGTATAGTGTCATGTTCCCATCGGAGCCTGAATCTGCAGAGGAAGATGACCCGATGGAGATAAAGGAGGCGGCTTCATTGGCTTCAGAAAAATATGGGAAAGAGCAGGCTGAATCAGGCCAGGGCCTTTCAGAACTGGGACAGCTTGTAGGCCGGGAGGAATGGGGGTAAGATGACCAAGAGTGACAGAGCTCAATTAATGACCAAGGACCAACTCCTCCTGATTCTCGAGCACAGAGAGAGGAGTGCAGGTGGGAACAGTGCAGGCAGATCCGACTACTTGGGAGGAGAGCAACCTGCCTCTCTCCATGAGGCACACCTGGGGAGTGAGACTTAAGGAGACACTGTGGGGAGGCATTTGTCAGGAACAAATATTGAATTCAAGGAGGGTTGTGTGCAATTGCTGATGTTGGATGTTTCCTAGACTTCTTGCTTTATTTCTTACCTCCTGGATTAATTGCTTTGCTCCTTTGCTTCCTGGACTAAGTGACTTATTCGCTTCCCCTGCTGGATTTCTTGTTTTGCAGCCATTGTGCTCATAGTTTTGTTCTGGACTACTTGCAGCCAGAGGCTGCTGGAGGTATGTGTGCATGTGTGTGTCATTACTTTGTTCTGGGATTTGCCAGAAACTTGTCAGAAGCATTTGGGGAACATTTGGAGAAATAAAGGGCCAGTTTGAACTGTTAACTGACTGTGTTGCCTCTGTGCTGTACCCTGGAACATCAGAGTATGGTATGGTATGGTATGGTATGGTATGGTATGGTATGGTATGGTATGGTATGGTATGGTATGGTATGGTATGGTATGGTATGGTATGGTATGGTATGGTATGGTATGGTATGGTATGGTATGGTATAGATTAGTATTCTGGTTTAGTTAAACTACAGAATGTAATACTTTGGCAAACATCGAATTAGATACTTAGGGTCTAAATTCATTCCAGCAATCTTCTTTATTTAAAAGTTTTACTTTCAGTTTTATGTCAGTTCAAATGCATCTTTGGCTTCTCAGAATGCTGGTAATTTAGCTCCAGCCAATGGAATCACTGAAAAGAGGAAGTCAGACTCTGAAATCATAGATGTGCAATAAACATGAAAAATAAAACTGTCAAGTCCCTAAAATCTCAGAAAACATAAACCAACTTCCCTTCCCATCTCAATTTAATCAAAAATATTTAGTAGTTCAATTTGTCGTATTCATGGAGATAAAAGAAGAAAAATATACATTTTTCTAAGATGATAATGGAAGCTTTTCTCTCCTGTTTCACATGTACAGTGGTACACCCATACAGTGCTAAAACAAGCAAATTATCGTACATCCTGTAAAACCATGCTTGTCCTGTATACATCTCAGTGGCATTCTCTGAAAATGAACATTGGCTCACTTTAGTCTGAATACTTTACTTTCGTCTTGGTACATGTTGCTAAATATTGGTGAGAGTGAATCTAATACATCTCAAAATTTCAAATTGCCTCAGTGCAGAAAGGTAGAGGACAATGTTTGAAATTTACTACTTTGCAATTTTTTTCCCTGAGATCTATGGATTTTAATATGAAAAACATGTGTTTTTCATTCTGTGATTATTCTTTTATGGGAAAAAAAATCACCAGGTATTTATGGGCTACTGATTCTTGTATTATGGTAGAGCATCTGAACCAGGTGCTGTTCCGTCCGGAAAAACATGAGGTAGACCGGGTTCCAACAACAAAGTTTTTTTGAACAAACAGTCAGTAAAAACAGAACATTGGCTCAAGCCGCGACAGTCCTTTTATACCTTCCTGTCTGCCGGCTTGTAGCCAATGACATCGCATTTATTTTTTGCCGCCTTTGTGCGGTCTTCGAGGATTGGTCTATTTGAACCAATGCCCATTTGTTATTATTAACAATTCAGAATGCGTTATTTGGGAGTCTTACTATTTTTATACAGAACACCCCTTCCCCTCTTAGTTCAGGGGTCCTACAGATGCGTTGAAGTTAGTGCGCTAGCTAGGCGGCATGGGGCTTTCTCCTGGCTCGACTCTGCGGACTTGCGCGGTTCATCACTATGTATGGAGACTTGATCTGTTCGGATGGGGCGGCTGTGTCTTCCGTTCCTTCTCCCTGGAAACCGTCTGG